>VMDR010000261.1:0-239259 GCA_007922815.1 Macrotus californicus
ACTCATAACTGCAAGATGGAATGAGTTTTATTCTATCTTTAAAAAAGAAATAAATATTGTCTTTGTGCTTTGGAAGATATCTTAAAACAATAGTCAAGAAATATCAATGCTTTACAAAAATTTCAAGTGCTTTAAAAAATCAGTTAGAATTGGGTCCAATAGAGACTGAATGGTCTTAATACAACCAATTTACTGGATTTGGGAGAAATGACACCACCAGCATGACCTGAAGCTGACACTACTGCTGCCCTACCCACACCCCTCAGCCCACAGATGTCCTTGCAGCTTCTTAAACTCCCAGCACCTCATCTTTCTGCCTGGAAAAGATATAAGACCCCTTGTGGTTACAGTGAGCCCAGTCAACTCATCGAAAATAATCTGTCTCAAAATATTGAATTTAATCACATCCACAAAGTCCTGTTTGCCATGTAAATAAAGCAATATATTCACAGGTTTCAGGGATTAAGATGTGGACATCTTTGTGGGGAGGGGGTTATTAACCCTAGTATGTTCCCCCTCACCTCATGTCCCCTCCCTCCCACCTTTTCTTTAACTAAAGCGTCACTAACTCCAGGCCTTTTGTTCATCCCCCCCTACATTCTATCTCTTCATTGAAGGTTTGTCACTATCACGGCCTTGGTACCAACTTGTGCTTGGGTGATTCTCAAACTAATGCCTTCAGCCCATGTGCCTCATCATAAACAGAGGGCATGATCTCCTTGCCACCCCAAAAGTCCCATCTCACCCCTGTGCCCTGGCTACTGCCCATCACACTAGACGCCTGGTCCTCCAGCCTCAAAACCCCTTCCACTCTACTTCTTCCAAACCCTACCACTTTCCCTCACAGATGTGGCCCTCTACTCTGCCACGTGTTTTTCCCAGCTGCCAGTGCCTTTCCTGAAAACAAGTCGTCATACATTATTTCCATTGCGCCATTCTCTTGTTCAAGGACCTTTAGTTATCTGTATTTTTGTGATAAGGGGAAAGTGTTATTTAAAATATAAACAGGAAAGGTCAAATCCAGTCTCCTCTGCCTTCTTCACATACCAAAACCATAAACATCCCTCACTCTCATGGCCTCTCATGAGAAACCTGCCTCCCAACTGAGATATCATTCATCAGTTAGTGAGCACCCACTCTGCGTGAGGCACACACATTGCAGAATTCAGCCTCTGTCCTTATCTAGACCATCTTCCCTACAAGTCAACTGGCCTCCTCCTCCAAGAAGTCAACCATGATGATGTAGCCAAAGTGACAAACCTGTCCAACAAGGAGAAGTAAATATAAACCTAGTGGGTTTTTCCCACAAGCTGTACATATAGATGCACTTTAATAGCTACTCTAAGCACTCTACAAACATCTCATTTCATCCTCATGACAACCCTGTTATCCCTGATGTTATCCCCATATTTCAGCAAGAAAACTGAGACTCAGAGGGGCTAAGACACTTTTCTGTGGTTACACAGGCCTCAGGGACAGCATGGTTTTCAAGCATGAACTCTTCTGTCCCCAAAGTCCATGTTCTTCACTACCAGCCTGTATTGGAAGAACTGGACAGCCAGATGAAATTTTTCCTACAAGACAGTCTGCAGGCTGGGCCGGCACCAGAGGCAGGAGCCAGGCAGTCTCCATGGAACCTCGGTTCAAAGTTACTATCATAATCTGAGGGCTTATGGCCCCTGGATGAAGCAGCACTTGGGAAGCATCTGGAGTCTGAGAGGGGGACAACCCCAACCGCAGCCTCCTTCTCAGGGATACACTGCATGGATTCACACCAGGCTCTGCAACAAGACAAGGAGCAGCTTGCTCTCAGCCAGGAACACTCCCTGACTGGCCATAGGGTCACTGCAACCAGCCTCAGTCATTCCAGCAGCCCACTGCTTCCTGCGGTCCGGTGTGTGTGCATGTCTCTAACCAGTTAGACCACAAACAGCTTCAGCTGGAGCCCTGATCTTCTATTTTCTGGCTTCTCTACCTTCCCCCATGAGGTCAAAATTCATGTTCATCACACTTGTCAGTAGGTCATTTAAATGGCCAGATGACATTGAGGTAAAGGACTACAGAGTGGCCAAATTGAATAAATTACCTTAAAATTAACTAGAATGGAATGTTATTAAGGAGAAATTATTTGTAATTGTTATTTTCCCATGTGAGAGGTGTATTCTCAATAAGAACCTATGAAACCCCTTAGATATGTTTCATTCCTACATTTGTGTCTTTACTAGATGTCTTACACAATCAGACATCCGTGCAAAGACGGAACTATTTACATTTAGGTACATGTGTTAGAGATAGGAAATGTAATGGTTAAGAGTTCCAATTTGGGAGTTAGACCTTGATTCGAATTCTACCTTTGTGATGCTGCTTGACCATGAACTGGTCATTCCACCTCTCTGAGCCTCAGTTTTCTAACTTGTGAAATAGTCATTAAAAGTCTTCCTTGTTCATACCCATTAGGCTAGCCATTATTTTAAAAAGCAAAAACCAGAAAATAATAAGTGTTGGCAGGAATATGGAGAGATCAGAGCTCTGTTGGTGGGAATGTAAAATGATGCAACTGCTGTGGAAGAGAATGCAGTAGCTCCTCAGAAAGTTAAACATGGAGATACCAGATGACCCAGCAACTCCACGTTTGAGTATAGACCCAAAAGAACTGAGATCAGGGACTTGAACAAATATCTGTTCAGCTATATTCAGAGCAACCTTATTCATAAGAGCCAAAAGTTGGAAGCAAAGCAAAAATCTATCAACAGATGAATGGATGAACAAATGTGGTATAGCCATGCAATGGAATATTATTCGGCCATAAAAAGGAATGAGGGACTGATCTGTGCTATAATACAGATGAACCTAGAAGACATTATGCAGAGTAAAATAAGGTGAACACAAAAGGGCAAATATTGCATAATTCCACTTATCTGAGGCACCTACAGTGGTCAAATTCATAGACACAGAAAACAAAATGGTGGTTGCCAAGGGCTGGAGGGAGGGGGTCGTGGGGAGTTATTGTTTAATAGCTTTAGTTTCAGAAGATAAAAAAGTTTTAGAGATAAATGACAGTGATGGTTGTACAATAACGTGAGTATACTTAATGCCATTGTACATCTAAAAATGGTGAATTTTTATACAATGAAATATTAGTCATCCATAAAAAATGAAAATCTTGCCATTTCTCACGACATGCATGGACCTAGAGGGCATTATGCTAAGTGAAGTAAGCCTTAGAGAGGAAGACAATACCATATGATCACACTGATATGGGGAATCTAAAAACAAGAAGAAGCTCTTAGACGCAGAGAACAGGTTGGCGGCTGCCAGAGCAGGAAGTGGTGGGTGAGAAGGAGAAAAGGGGTCAAAAGGTACAAAATTCTAGTCACAAATGAACGAAGTCCTGGGGATGTAATGGACAGCATGAAGACTGTAGTTAATAATACTGTATTGTGTATTTGAAAGTTTCTAAGAGAACAGATGTGGAAAGTTCTCACCACAGATAAAAAGGAAACGCTGTTGCTATGCGTGGTGACAGATGTTGACCTGCCGCGGTGATCATTTCACAATATGCACAAACACCGAATCGTTACGATGTGCCCCTGAACCTAACATAATACTGTAAGTCGATTATACCTCAATTTTTTTTAAAGATAAATCTTATGTTATATGTATTTTACCACAATAAAAAAAGTTTCTTCCTTTGGTTTACTAATAGATTAACATCAGTAAAGCAGCTGACAGTGCTTGGCACACAGTAGGGACTTACTAAACTGCAGATACTGCCATCATTGGCTTTGGTGCTCAGAACCAATGGCTGAATCTTGACCAGCCCAGGGCCTACCAGTCGGACTGAACACAGAAGGGCAGATGAGCAGAGGACCCCAGACTGAGACGTGAGGGGACAAAATGAGACAGAAAGGTATAAAGACAACAGGGCCCTGGGGAGATCAAAGTCCCGAAACACCCAGGATGAAAAGAGGAGGCCCTAGAAAGACCCAGAGAGCAAAGATCTGCAGGGCCCCATGTAAAAGAGAGTCACAGCAGGGCTGCCAGAAAACACAAGACACCCTGTTCAACTTGAAAGTCAGATAAACAATGAGTAATTTTTTTGTAGTAAGTATGTCCCAAATAGGGCATAACCTGTTTTAATGCAGGGGACATACTTATACTAAGAATTTATTCATTGTTTATCTGACATTCAGATTCAGCTGGGCGTCCTGTGTTTTTATTTGCTAAATCAAGCAGTTCTAGGCCAGAGGCATGGCTCATCCTCCAGTGCTTTGCACTAAGTCATTTAAGGTACTTACAGACCCTAGAATGTCCCGGTATCTAAAAGCCTGCACAGGGCAGTGGTGGGGGAACAGAGGAGAGGATAGAATCTTTTGCTTTACAAATATATCCTTTCACAGCAGAGGTCCTAGAAATAGCAAGCTCCCTTAACTGTCTTAGCATAAAAATTAATTTTTTTAACTTAAATTTGCAGCCTCCCTTTTGAAGACATTCACCTGTCAAAGCTCAAGGCCATGCAAGCCCCAGTTCCCAAAAGCTGTGGTTCTCCTGGCTTCTGAGAGCAGGAGAGGGGAGTAATCCACACCAAGGCTCAGTGCAGACAGAGGGGTCTGGTTGATGAAGCCAAGTCACCACCTGTGTCTCCTCCCCCCAGACCCTAGCTTCAGAACAGCCCCAACACCTTCTGCCCAGGCTATTTGCAGAGAGGACAGTGGATTTCTCTGAGAGCAGAGACCTAAAAAAAAAAGGGCTTTGTCTATGTAAAACCAAACACAATTCTCAAGCTGGAGTCATTTGTTTTGTTTTGGGAAGTGCCAGGGTTTATGTTCGAGGTCCCCCCTTCCCTCCTCACTCTTTCCAGCTGCTGAGGCACATCATTGTGAAAGACCACACACCAGCAGGCCCAGCGGAGCAGAGGCCTGGTGGAGATTAAACCCCAGGCTCCGGGGAGGGTCTCCCACTCACCCCTCCCATGTAGAAGGGGAGCTGAGCACAGACAGAGGAGTTCGAGGACAGAGCCCTCCCTGCTGACCTGGATCCCCATTCACCACAGCCAAGCCTTGTCCATCCTGCAATCAGACAAGGGACGGTCAAAGGCAAGTCCCCTGGACTAATGAGAACACTGTACTGAATGTGGCCAAACTTGCTTTCCCCTTAACTTTTTTTAACCCCACCAAATTTGGTTGCCACACAACAAACTTAATTGGAGGGTAAACCCCGGGGGCGGAGGGTTTGGGTTTTCATCTCAGCTCCATCAGTTCACTGGGCAACCTGGGACCGTTGTGCCTCACTGCGGCTGTCTGCCTTTCTTTCCGACCAGGGAGACTATGAACCAAGACTGAATACCAGATAGATGTGTGACTGGCTTCTGTTCATGGTCCCTCTTAGGACCATCTGAAGGAATGTGTTTGTTTGCTCACTTCGTTCATTGTCAGTCTCACCAAACAGAACGTCAGAAGCTCAGGGCTGGAGACCTGGGTGCCAGCATGATGCCAGCTGTCAATCAAGTCAGGCCTTTGTATTTGTTAGTGGAACGAATGAAGTGCGGAAGGTGTGTGATGAAAGAAGGGAGCTGGGCCCAAGAGCTGCCCTTCAGCCTGAGCACACCCCTTCTCTTCCCTGTAATCTGTTTTCTCAGGATCGGGTGGGGGGCGGGGGCGGAGGGCACCTTTCTGAGTACCTGAGGTTCCTGGCTACTTTTCTCACAATAAGTTCTGAAGCAAATGGGGGTTAAGTGTATGGTATCAGGCAGTGGGATCTTACTCCTTCCTCACCAACAATGCTGAGGGGATGTAGAGGAACGTGGCAGGGGTGTCCTTTCTGAGGCCGCAGCTGGCAGGCTTTAAGGGACCTCTCTTGCTCACCCTACCTGCCAAGTGCCCTACTAACAGAATGGGGTTGTCTGGGGTTAAAGGAAATAAAAATGAGGTAGAAGGTACTTGGGGAAGGAGGCCAGAATTTCTGGTGGGCCCCGGAAGAGAAACAGGCCCAGGCTCAGTACATCATGGAGAGAACTTAGAGGGGCTTCTTTCTCCACGTCTTGTCTCTCCCTTCTTCCCCTCCTCCCCACCCTGCACTCCCATCCCAAAGTCATAATGAAAAATTCATGTTAAAATCTTCCCATGTGATCTGATTTTCAACACTTTAATTGGATTAATCAAAGCAGGGAGTGTAGTGAGCCCATGGCCCTTCCTCCCCAGGGTCCTCCCCAACATCTCCCACTCCCCACCCCTTGCTTCTCTCTGTTTGGAGACTCACTGCTTTGCCCCCCTTCTTTCTCTCCCATCCAGAGCTCCCCGTCTCACCCTCCTTCCAGCTCCACCCAGACCCCTCTTCCTCTCTGTGCCCAGCACTTTTTGAACTCCAGTACAGAGATTTTCTTTCTTCTCCAACTGAGAGCAGTTTGATTGCTTAAAACCTTGATGAATGGACTACTTTTAAATACCTGGTGAATTACATGTATCTAAAGAAATTTGATTTTCTTGGGCTATAGAATATACATTACCTAATAAGAGAGTTAGAGGATAATAGCACTCGAAGACTTTAACAGGTAGGAATTAAATATAATGAGTATACTAGTTATGAGTGTATAAGTGTTATTATGGGTAAGGCCCTCATTCTTCTGGTGACTAACATGTTCCATACACAACCTGGACCCTGGTACTGTCTCCCCACATTTCTATAGATAGGGCTAAACTGCAGAGGGAGAAGACAAACAATTTCCCTAAGCTGATTCAGTGATGTATTGTGGCTGGGATATGCTATACTCTTAACGACAAGAACAAAATCCTGCATAGCTGAGTCCCAGGGTCTACATGGTGCCCCAAGAGTAACTCACAGTGAGCCCTTGAGCACATGGCTTTATTCCTCTGCCTCAGTTACTTCATCTGTACAACCAGAGCAGCAGCCCAGATGGGTGAGCTCCAAAATTCTTTTTCATTATATGTCTCTATCAATGAAAGCATTTTGAGCATTCACTCCCAATATATGTATAAATATATATATATTTATAATGTACTATTTGTACCAATAGGTTATGTACATGACATCTCAAAAATTTTAAAGGATAATAGAAACATGAAATAAACTACATTTTTATGCTTTACTAACCATGATGGCTTTAATTGATCACTGGCTAATATTTCAAGGCAACATATTTACTTAGGACAAGACTCTCCATTGAGAATTCCTGTAAATTTGTATTTCAAGTAGCAAGATAATTTCCATCTGTTTTTGTCACTGATTTCTTGCCAGATCATGGTTTTTACCCCATAATGTGGCTGAAAAAGAGAGCTCATAAGAGAAATTAGGAAGTGTCAACTCATCCATTGTCATTGCTTGTTTTTGCTTGCAACACAATATTATGTTATATAACATTATATTATTAATATCTTTATAACTCAGCTTTTGGCAGGAATCTTTTTAGGCTTGTGAGGGTAGGTATTCATCACCACCAAGCAATATAGCTTGTAAATTGTTATTAATAGGCAATCACAGGAAAGGATGAAGGCTTTCCTCTTGACTCAGGGACCCCCACTCACACACCCAGCATGGTGCATGCAAGGTGATGTGTGAACTGGGTGAGGGAATACAAGCCACTCTGTGATTAAACATTAATAAGCACTTTTGTTTCTTGCTTTTAGACAGACTACAAACAGTAATAGAAGTTCTACTATTCTTTTCCCACCACCCAGAGGGCTGTCCTTGGGCTGTCTTTGGTGACCACCGCAATCCACTTATCAGAAAAGCTCTTTGACTCTCCACTGTCTCAGAGATGAAATCTCTCTCAGCTCCTCAGCCTACCTGCTGCTGGTCAGCATTCCCCACATGTGAGGTGAGCCAAGGTAATGGCTAGCACTGAGGTCTGCACACTGCAAAGAGCTGAGATGTCTGGGGTGAGTAGCACCTACTGCCCTTGGACAGAGCTGAGCCAGACTGTGTGAGGATCTGGCTCCAGAAATGGTTCTCCACTACTCTTTCCCTGTATAATCACTGTCTACACTGAAGAGTCTTTCCCTTCTCCAAAGCAGGTAAGCCCTTCTCTTCTCCCCTTGCCTTACCCAGGAAGTCAGTTTTCGCTTAGCCAAGCCCACTTCTCCTGCTGTGAGAAAGAAGGAGAGCTCCTTTTGATGTGCATAAGTATTCACACAGGTGGAACTAGACTGTACTTTCCACCTAGGACCTTTTTACCCAGTTATGCTTCTAGGGAGAATAAGTGACTTGACCTGGGTCACAAAGCTACTACATGGCAAAACTAGAATGTGAACTTGAGGTCTAGATAATTCCAAAACCCACACTGTTTCCAATACTCCAAGAGCAGAAAATGACTAGGGTGTGTATATGTATCATGTGTTTCCATATGTATACATAAACATACATATCTATATAGTCATACAGTATAATAAATCACAGGGTAAATGGTTAGATGAATAACCATAGTGGAAATGCCAACCTGTCCCAGAAAAGTCGTATGTCCAAACATGGACTGACAGGTTGAGAGCCCCTGGAACAGGCAGTCTACGCAGCCCACACCTAACACCAGCTACTGGTGACTGATAGGAGAATACAGGCATGCCTACTCACAACCTGCAGGGAAAGTGAAAAATAAGACTCAGATGTCTGCTCCTGACTCATCTGTTTGGCCTCTTTGAAGGGGTGGCCTTTACTCTGGCCTTGGACAGAGACATGTTCTGATTTGGAGAGGAATCATATTCCTTGTCAAGGTGATTATGACCCAAATACCACTTGGGGCCCTTCTGCACCAGCTGTCCAAGCTCAAGGGAATAAACTCAGTAAGGAATTTGTGGTCCTTCTGCATCTACGTGACTATGTGTTTGGCAATCAAGTGCAAGTTTTAAAAATAAGAGAGCGGAGGAATAGAAGCAGCAAAAGAGGGCTTGGCTCACCCCTCCTTCTTAAGTGCAATTAGTTGGAAAACAGTATTTCAAAATAAAAGTCTGTGCTCCCTTTCCTCACTTCACCCCCATGGTGTAGCCAGTCCTTAGATCAGCGCCATTCTCAGTTATGGGGGTTCTACATCAAGATAATGAAGATGACCACGATGACAATGGCACACCATTTATTGTACACATAACTTTCTGCCAAGATTTATCATAAATATGTTTCAAAAATTATCTCAATTCACCCCATCGTCCTTCGAGGTAGCAACTAAGATTATCTTCAGATGAGGAAACTGAGGCTCAGAGGTGGTGGCTAGGTAATTACTCCAAGTTCACATTTCTATTGAGAGGTGGAGTCAAGATTTGAATCCAGATCTAACTGGCTCCAAAGGCCACAACCTTAACCACTGCCCTAGGAACCCAGGGTTCAAAGCAAAGAGAAAAGGGCCGCCCTCTTACAAGGCAGTTACCATGTAGTAACTTGACCCAACAAATGTTTAAGGTCAGGTATTCTCTTCCTGTTAGGTGATTGGAGAGTGTCACCACCCCTCACCCATCTCGTCAATAATTATCAGTTGAGCATCTTCTAAGTGTCAGACATTTTTCTAAGTGCTATGGATAAAGCACTGAGCAAAACAAGTTCCTAGTCCCATAAATCTCAGAGTATAATAAAAGAATATAGATAAACAAGTTAACTAATATGTAATGGGTCAGGGGGTGATAAGCATGCACCATAAGGAAGATAGAAAGTGATTGGCTGCTATTTTGGATAGGGTGCTTGAAAAAGACCACTCTGCATGGGTGACATTTGAGCAGAGACATGAAGGACTGAGGGGCTGAAACCTGCAGAGATCTGGAAGAAGTGTGTTCCAGGCAGAAGGAACGGCAAATGTAAAGTGAGAGCATGCCAGAAGACCAGGTTGGGCCCGCCTTTTGGGTTCTCAAGCTGGCCTTCCCTTTTGTTAATTGGCAGAACTACATCATTCTTATTTTGCTGTGAGGAAATCAGAGGGATCGATTCAGAAAGTTCTCCTCAGTGGTTTCACAGACAGAGGAAAAGCAGATAACTTTTATTGTATTTACTTACATGGGCTTATTTATCCTTACAAGTGCTTTGAAAAGTAGGTATAGTAAAGTTACGGTCTGCTAGCTCCAAAACCTATGCCCTTTCCACCATACCATGCAAAGTGAACCACATGACTTCAGACTGATCTAATTTCTTCCTTCTCACAAGCTCAGAGAACCTGGAAACCAGAACTTCAGGTCTTCATCCATCTGACATTAGTTGAGAGCCTCTTGGGTTCATGCTGGGTGCTGTGAGGATACAGCAATGAGCACGATAGACATGGCCCCTCCTCTGAAGGATGGCTCTCACCACTCAGCAGGGCCACTTCCAAGCCACACATCCTCAGTGCAACACACTCTCTTACCCACTCATTGGCCTTAAGAATCCCTCTTATCCTAGCTCTGGCAGAGGGAAAATGTATCCTGAGTCTTGGGTCCTCAGCCGACCTGGAGCTGACACCCACAGCTCAGTCTCTGTCACTCACCTCACTTGCCTTCCACCCTTCCCTGAGAAGTCCAGAAAGCTGATTTTCAAGCTGAACTCTCCAGTTCTTGCCCACCAAGAGAGGTAGAGTGAATGAGGTCACTAAGATCCTGTCACTTCCCAAGGAATGGAATTTGAGAGACTCCATAGGGTGGGCCAAGCTGTTAGAAGAATCCAAGATGGGCTTGGGGATTCAGAGGAAGGTCAGGCCAGTTCTCATTTGATCCAAACAATATACCTGACAATAAACCCACCACATCGCCTGCCTCCAAAGGGAATTAAACTCCAGCAAGAGTTGCCAGGAACCCATCTCTCAAGTTCTCCCATAGAGGGATGTAACTTCTAAACCCAGTGGATCAACCAAAGGATCCAGGAACAGCCAACAAATGAGATGTGGGTCTGACTAGGGGTGTCAAAGCTTACTCAGAAATGGGCCTGTAAGTCCACCACTTCCCTCCATCCAGAAAAACTAAACAAGGTGGTTGGAAATAAGACTTGGAGGGATGGCAGAGGGGGAAAGTGTTAAATCGCAGCTGAAACTCACCTCCCCCAACCTCAAGGGCCTCTCCTCCAGTGTCAACAAATATGCAACCAATTAATGTAATTGCAGAGTTATTTATGGTGTCCAGCAAAGTGCAGCTAGATCCTGAAAGACAAGGGTGGGCACAGAGAAAAAACTTTCTCGGTGTTTGGTGTGCAGTTTCCTTGGTTGGATTTTTTTCTTTCCTTTTCTTTCAGATGTTTCAGTCAACTTGTGGTACCCATGTGTCTGGTGGTCACGGCCCCTTCCAGTCAGTGTGCAGGTGTTCCTGCCTGTGGGGGAGGAGCAGGGGGGCGGGGTAGGGGACCAGAAGGAAAAAGCTAAAGGTCCTCAGATTTCAAACTGTGACCCGACATAGAAGACTTTTTCAAGGTTCCCCACTCTGCCTGCACTGCTGTCTTAATCCTCTCCATTGACCCCTTCCATAACCACCACCACCAAAAATTGCATACGGAGACTTTTTTTTTCATAGCTCTGTTATGCAATTGTTTGGAATGACAGCTGTGTTGCCACTCAGAGCCCCACACAAGACAGGTTTTAATTAGAGTTATTGAGGGATTTGAATTGGCACAATTAGGGCCAGCATTAATGGGGTCTCCATGTGTTCTTTTGAACAGTTTGGCCCTATTTTTTGTCCCAGGGCAGGAGGGGGTTGCAACTAATGAAGTTGGAGAGTGCAAATTATCTCAGCCCAAGGAGGGTGAGCATGAACCACCCAGGGGAGGGGGCATGCAAAGAAAAGAGAGTGGTTACATATAGAGGAGACACACATTTGCACATACTTATTTTTGTGTCTTCTCTTTCTACCATGGTCCTTTTAGAAAGACGTTCTGGCCACCAAATACGTATCATTGACTGTGAGAGGAAAGAGAAGAGACGGGTATCTCATGCCAAGCTAAAGCTAACTAGGAGTGTGTACGTGTTATGCATACCCTTTACATTCGCCCCAAATGCGTATAGGCGTATTATAGGAAGAGTGAGATACCAAAACTAACTCCAATTATCAAAAGTCCTAACCCGTCATTATCTGAAATGTTGGTTGCTCCATACTATCCTAATTTCCCATGCCCCTCCTTTCCAGATGTCTGTTCTTCTCTTTTAACTTCTCAAGCCCTTGTCCTCTATGCTCTCTTAACAGGGCTCAATTTCAAAATATTAGCCTCGTGCCCGAGTCTCTGAGCCACCCCCCACCCACAAACTGTATGTAGCCTGGGGGTGTACTGAGGACACTGAAGCCCTGATGTCTCTGACTTCTCCATGGACCAGATGGGTTTCTGTTAATAGCATTTCCAGTAAAAAGTCAATACGGCCATTTGGGTAGGAGGAAGGTCAGAAGTGGAAAAACAAATATGATGGAGCCAGTTATCAATCAAGTCTAAGTGAGAAAAAGGCAGCTGAACTGAACCAGGCTTCAGTTCAGTGTGGCCCTAGAACCTCGATTTGGCTTTTGAGTGACCTGAGCAGCTTTGGGGACTGGGGAGTGGAACAGTCAGTAAGCCAAAGCAGCAGCAGGCCACTGCAGGACAAGGAGGTGCAGGAAGGGTCACATACAAGTAGCAGCTAAAAATGTTGTGAGGACTTACTTAGGAAAATCAGGCTAAAGCCCCCTGCCATCATCCAGGGCACCAACGGTGGGGTTGGCTGGCTGCCATAAGGTCTTCTTATTTCACAGGGAGGCACGGCTCCATTCTGCACGAGTGACATCACCTCCCCTCATGCTGCCTTCACTGGCTGTGTTTCCTGCTGTTTTAGCTCTTCTAGTGGCCAAGGCTACTCTTGCTCTTTGGCAGAGTGAATGGAGGAGGGAGGCTGGCTCACCCTCTGTGGAATAGCCTTGGCAGAGAGAAATGGGGAGAGCAGAAATGGGGAGGGCCACTCCAGACAGACAGACAGATAACCAATTCAAAATGTCCGCAGCACTCAACGTAGCTCTGAGTCCTGGTGTTCAGGTAGTTGGGCGATGTCTAATACAGCCAGCTCTTCTGACACTCCCTCTACAGACCACAGAGCCAACTTTATAAGGAGAGTCCCACATTGCTGGTCAAATTGGTTTCCCCAAAAGATGAACTACTGGGCCCAGCGCAAACCAGCCTGCCAGCACATGCAGTATGCCAGGGTTGCTTTAAAACAGTAGTTATCAACAGGGAGTGACTTTGCCCACAGGGAACATTTGACAAAGTCTGGAGAGTGTTTGGTTCCCATATCGGGGCTGGGGGGTGGTCAGTGTGGACTGCTACTGGCCTCTAGAAGGTGAAGGCTAGGGATGCTGTCATCCGTCCTGTGTTGCACAGGACGGCCCCATAACAGAGTTACCCAGGCCAAAATGTCAATAATGCCCAGGCTGAGGGAGCCTGCATTAAAGCCAGACAGACCTGGGCACAAACTCCAGCTTGTCCTGGCCGTGCGATGTTAGCATGCCAGTAACCACATAAAACTTTGGTGTGCACACCTGTAAAATGGGGGTAAATACCTCACTGCTAGATAAAACTTGGTTAGGAGGCAAGAAATACCCAATTTTCCCTTTTTTTTTTTTTTTTTGTTAACTTATAAAGAATGTTCTGGGCTATCTTTATTAGACTCACTAAAAGAATGTGCCATTTGGTAATCGCGACTGAAGTCCTCCAGCCCTGAAACTGTCCCGCACACTTACAGCTGCCACCTGCCTCCTTCCTGAGGCTAATTTCTCCCACAGAAACCAGAAGGCTGGGTACCCAAGCTCTTGCAGAGACACCTTCAAGACACCTTATATTCTGAGTCCAAGCAACACAGGAAAGGGTTCTGCAGGGTGCGTGTGCCCTCGCTGCCTGTGACCAGCTGCACTCTGGTCCCTGCTGGGCCCCTAGAGACCGACCCTGGCGGGGGAGGGGCGGCCTCATTTCCGGTGGAAGTGGACTTGAGTGCGGCCTTTTCTTTTGAACCACACGGCGGCCAAACGGCAATTAGCCGAGCCCTGAAAAATGAGTGTGCTTTCGGTGCTCCTGGGGGAGGGCAGGAGGCCCTGGCCCGGCCTGAGGTGCCTGCCCCGCTCCCCCTATTGTGACGCTAACAAGAGCGTTTTATTGAAAAGAGCCGAGTGCATCTAATGTAGTTATCCGTGTCCGCCCCATCGGGCCTGGGCTGGGGGCGAGGGCGCAGCTGCGGCTGCCTCACACGCTCCAACAAAGGAGCCGCCTGGAGAATGTGCTCCCCTTTGAACAGCTCATCTGGTTTCCATTTTTGAAAGGTCCCCAATCTTCGCTTCTACCCAGCCCCCACCCACCTGCACCCCTCCCTGCTCCCCTCCTCTGTGCTCTAGATATGTCCCTGGGCCGGGAGCGCCCCTCCTGCTGCTCCACCTGGTCATGGACTTCCCCCGACTCCGTCCAGGGCCACCCATGGGGACCCAAGGTTGGGGTGTGGGGAGGCTCATGTCTGACTTCCTGCTAGCCTCAGTTTCCCCATCTTTAAAGTGCCCTGGTTGGGTGCCAGCTTGTGCCTTTCAACTCCAGTGATCTGTGAGTCAACGAAATGATTTGTAAAATATGTGGCAAATACATAATAGCATAATTCAGAAATTTTATATTGCCATAAAATTTCACAGCCTGGAGATAACCGCTATTAACATTCCAGAGTATTTTCTTCTGGCCTTTTTTTATGTTTAATAAGTCATATACAAAATTATCATTGTTTAATCGGGATCATGTTGTAGAAACATAATCATGCTTTTATGTCATCTGGAGCACTTTCCTATGTTAATAGTACTTGAAAATATTTTTAAACAGCTGCAAAATTACAGCTTGTACCATAAGTGATTTAACTGGTTCCCCCATTGTTGGACATTGAACTTGTTTTCCTGTTTGCTTGGAATTTGTTGTTTTGTTTTTCCTCACTATTATGAATTCAAGGCAATTTTTTTAAATACAGTCCTCAAGTGGCTTCCCAGGTTGACAGCTGGGACTAACCCCCTGCCCCATTATAAATCAAAGGCGTATGGCAGGCACTTCCACCTCTTCCCAGGGCTGGCACGGAGGGGAAAGGTCATCGCTGGCCTCCCCCTCCCCTCCCTGACACCTCCAGGCACCTGCAAGTTGAAAATTCTGGTGTGAATCACGGGCCCCTGTAAATTATGGCCTTGGGCAAGCTGTATAAACTTCAGAGTCCTCAGTTACATAATGAAAATACAATCATGCAGACCTCAGAGGGCTGCTGTGAGGACTAAATGAAATAAGATACTCAACAGCCCTAACTGATGCCTGGCACCTAGAAGGCCCTGCTGGTTCACTGAGGCCAAATTCCAAGATGAACTTCAGGTCCCACCCTGCTGGTGGGGACTGGAAGGAGAATGTGAGAAGTGGCCCTTCCCAGAGCTCTCAAACTCTGCCCGCGGAGCAGAGTGTGTAAGTAGAACACAGATGCCTGGCTGCCCCATTTACTGTGTGATCTTGGGAAAGTTTCCTAACCCTTCCATGCCTTAGTTTCTCCACCAATAAAATGGAGAGTTGTGAGGATTTAAATAAAGTAGTACCATGTAGAAAGTGTATGAAACAGTGGCTGGTACATACTAAGGGCTCAATATAAATTTAGCTGTTATATACCTGACCTGCTTGTGGGGTCAGACTCCCCCAGAAACTAGATATTCGTCTCCCAGAACTAGCCCCTTCCAACACATTATCAGCACACGCTCCTCCTGCCTTCAACCTCAGGCCCAGCTCAAAGCCAAACTCTGATGAAATGCTGAGCTCCAGCAAAGAGTCCAGTCCCAGGCAAGATCCTTACAGAGCGCCCATCCCCGGCCACACCCCCAGCCTCTGCTTGGAGACTTGGCGATTTCATTGGCCCAGAGAAAGGGACAGGTTAGGAGTGAGGAGGCTTCCTTGCCGTGACCTGAACCTCCTCTCTTGCCTTCTCAGGACTTTCTGCTCATTTGTCCAGTTAAGAGGAACATCAGTGGCAGCAACCATTGACTGAGTGCCCACTAGATGTCAGACCCGTAGCCCATTCAATCCATACTGAAACCACGTAAAATCTTATAATAGCATCCACTGCACGATGAAGTATGGAAACTGAGCTCAGAATGGTTAAGCAATTTCCCAAAGTGGTGGAGCAGAGATTTGAACTAATGAGAATCTGACTACAAAGTCCAGCTCTTCCTAGGACACTACATAACTCGGGTTCTTTTACTGGTGAAGTTACAGAGTCACCTTCCCTGGAGCACATGCCCCAAAGAAGCCAACATGGCAGGACACTTGGGTTAGGGTTGCCAGATTGAGCAAGTGAAAATACAGGACACCCAGTTAACTTCAATCTTCAAATCTGTACATATTTGAATTCAAAGTTAACTGGTTGTCTTGTATTTTATTCTGCAACCCTAGTTCAGGGGTGTTGTTCACACTCTCCAGCAAGCCAGCCAGTTCAGCAGACGAAATGCATGAGACTCAGTCTCCAGAGCACATCACCATGATGTGGTGTCACTTAATCCCCTCTCCTCTCCGTGCCCCTTTCTGACTCAGAGGTTACATGACTTGTCTGAGATAGTAAGACTGGGAGTTGAACCACACACAGCCCCCAGTCTCCTGACCTGAGTCTACTGCTATGATTACCGTGCTTAGTAAAGTGGTGGCCACAGCTCAAGGGACAATCTGTGTTTTCCATTGTAAAATGGCCATTCAGCTGCATTAACACAAAACTACTGTGAAAATTTTAATAAGTAATGCGACCTAGAGGCTCTCTGTTAAGATTTATTAAAGATCTTTTGATTACAAGTGACAGACACTCTGACCTAAACTGACTGAGACTAAAAAGAAATTAATCGATAGCTCATGCCACTGAGAAGTCCAGGTGACCACAATGAGAGGAGCCAACAGAAATCTCCCAGGGCTCAAAGCCAGGACAATGTGAGCAACAAAATAAATAAGTAGTATTGGATTATACCTCAAAGTGCAAAATAAACACACTGGAGTTCATACTTATATAAATAAATGAATGAGTAAATAAAAGGAGGAGAAGAGACAAATCTCCCCTGCAAAAGAAATCCAAATAATTTATGTAGATATTCTCAGGGGAAGAAACATAAATCCCCACTCCTTAAGCACAGGCTGCACAGACTGAATTCCTTCCAAAAATTACAGTTTGGAAAGAAGGATGAGCAATAGCTTCCCACTGGAGAAACATGACAAACTCAACCTCAGCCAGGTGATCAAGGTCAATGTCAACAGTGATGAGTCATATCGACAGCATGTACCCTTGATATGATGTGAGGAGAAGGGAAGTTTGCTTCTGTGGTCTTCCTCCAAAAACATATAACCCCAGTCAAATCATGAGAAAAACATTAGATGAATCCGAATTGAGGGGTGCTTTACAAAATACCTGACCTACACTCCTCAAATGTGTCAAAGTCACCAAAAACAGGGAAAATCTGAGAGACTGTCACAGCCAAGAGGAGTCCACATGTAATGTAGTACCCTGGATGGACTCCAGGATAAGGGTGATTAGGGGGAACCTAAGAAAACCTGAATGAACTGTGGACTTTAGTTAATAATAATGTGCCCATATCAGTTCATTAATTGAGATAAGTGTACCATACTAACGTAAGATGTTAATAATAGGTGAAACTGGGTAGGTGGTCTATGGGAACTCTCTGTACTATTTTCACAACTGTTCTGTAACCCTAAAGCTATTCTAAAATAAAAAGTTCACACTAATGAAAAGCCAGAGGCTTTAGGTGTGCCTGGACTCGGAGCCCCGACAAGGTCCTTGTCTTTTCACTCTGGCTGCTTCTGTGCAGGCTTCAGGCTCACACGATAGCAATATGGTGGCCCCACGACCACCACTTTCTCCTCTCAGGTTACAGCTCAGCAAGAAGGATTGAGAAGGAGCAAGAACGCCTCTCAGCTGCTTCTTTCCCAGAATCCCACACGGTTCTTTGTGCCTCACTGCATTTGGTTGACCCACAGGCTCAATCGCTGGGGCTGGAGGAAATAGAAGCCCTAATTGGTTTATTCCTGGTACATGTTTCAGCTCTGAGTCAGGGGCTAACTGTCAAGGAGAAATGGATACACCAAAAATTGGGGGGGCTATTATCTAAAGCAAGTGAATGGATATTTGGTGGTTAAAACTCATCAGTGTCCAAAGCCCCCTTTACATTTTGGGTACAACAATGTCCCTATATGAAATAATGATGACTAGTCTTTCTTTAATATCCCTACTTATCAAAATAGTTAACTACTTTATATTCATCGCTCAATTATTTTTTTAAATCTGACTCAAGAAATCCCAGCATGGAGGAACCACTGTTCAAGTCCGACTCACAGAGCTAAAGCATCTCAGATGAAAAGAGTGGGAACAATGAATTGCCAGACAGTCCTGACCTCCCTGTAGGGCTCATCTTGAGGAACCACAAAAATGATGTAGCCAGAGGGCTCCCCAAGACAAGCCCTTCTTGGGCTGAAGCAGGAAAGGTGGGGCAAGCCCCAGATGTCCTAATATTTAATGATGCCAATGAGCTAGACACCCTCCTAAGCAGTTTATGCATGAATGTTGTGACCCTCACAACAGTGCTATGTAGTAGGTATTATTATCCCCATCTTATAGGTGGGAACACTGAGGCAGGGAGCTTCAGTAAATTTGCCCAAAGTCACATAACGGGCAAGTAATAGAGCTGGGATCTGATCCCAGACTCTGGCTCCAGAATCATTCTTTAAAAATTGAAATAGGAAAGTGACCCCAAAATACAGATAGTATTCAATATCCAGCTTCTTAACCCGTTTTTAAAGTTTGGGTTACCACTGACCTTCCTTTCATTGGAAAGTCACTTCAGTTTTTAACCCTCAAGGGCCTGGACCTTGCAAAGGAAAAAAATAATCTATCTCTCTCTCTCTCCCTCTCAAAGAAATGAAAACAATCTGGGGGGAGGGGCTGAACAGGCTACCTGTGGAAAACACAGACTTGTGGTCCTGTGCTCAGTTTGCACCTGTGTGCTGTTTTTTCTGGGCTGATGCATGAGATATTTTACAGCCAACTTGATTTCATTTTTCTCTTGTAAGCCTCTCACCAGTTTGCACAACCAATTCACCAACCCAGCTCTGGGCCCGGTACCCAGCAGGTGTTGAGAATGGGCCTGGCTTTCCCAGGCAGGAGCACTCCCTGCTGGGGACCCAGCCTGACCTATGCCCTTGGCTGAAAGTACATGGAACCCAGCTTGCTGACCTCCTTTCAGGAAATTCCTGTGGGTGTTTTGTGGCTCTCTGTTCCTTACTCTTACCAACCTGAGTCCACAGCAATAATCAGAAAGAAAGTCATTTCAACTCCATCCCACCATCTCCCACTATGAACCTGCCCCGCCATCTGTGTTCCCTGCCAGGAATGCAGACGCTGCTGTCACCATCAAGCCAGGCATTCAAACCAGAGTCCTGGGCCTTCACACCCCAAAGCCAACTGGTCCTGAAGTCCAGGGAGTTCACCTCCTCCGTGTCTCTCAACTCACCTGTCATCATCTGTCCTTACCCCTCACGTGGTTTGTCACAACTTCTTCAAACCCTTCTACCTCCCAGTCATTCCTCTACAGTCTAACCATCCAATGTCATTGTCCCAACAACAATCAACTACCTAAAACAGTCCATGAACCACCACCCACCCCCCCTACAAAACAAAGGCTGAACTGGGACTCCTGAGGGCCCAGCTCAGTTCTAAGAATCACGGGAGAGACAAGATAAATGGGGGAAATTGCCTTTGTCCCAGAGAGTCGCAACAGAACTGAGAAGATGAGAGAAACATAGGAAGCTGCACATGAGATCCACCTCGAGGTTCATGTAAGTGCAGTGTTTAGCAGAGTGCCTGGTGCATAGTAAGAGTGCAATGAGAAATAGTAGTGATAAGTCACATTATCATTATTATTGCACAGTATGTGCCAGGAGCCCGCTGGGGTTAGGCAGAGAACCCACTGGGCCTCCTTTTTTACATTTGTCAGGTGGAGACAGCCTTGCAAAGAAGCTTTGGGGCCCTTGGATGAAAGTCTTTTCTGAACTTGTCTCTCTCCAGTTCCTCACAACCAGCACCGCTGTCCCTCCCAGGTCAGGCTGGGCATCTTTAGGTTGCTTCAGGAGGGCCCAGCCACTCAAAGGCCTCAGCACTGCCTGGCCTTCCCAAAGAACATCCCGCAGCTCTGCCCTACGGGTCAAGACCTCCGGTGCTGTCTCCAGCTTCCCTACAGCTGGCTTTCTTTGCCTAGATGGGCAGCAGATGCAGGGCTGATTCCTGGGCTACACAGATACTGACACCCTTAGCTGTTATTCAAATTCCAGACTTGCTTTCCAGAAAGCCAGTGCCTTGGCCAGGGGACTAGACCAGACTCAGGCAATGCATGTGCGCACGCACACACACACACCACTATTAGTCTCCCGGGCCTCAGCCCCTCCCCCACTTCTCCTCTGCTCTCAGCCACTTGCTCTGTGCCAAACTCCAACACCCTGAACAGTTTCCTAACTGCTGCCGCTAATCCAGTGCTGGGGAGCAGGTCAGCCATGGAGGAGCCAAGCTGCAGCTCCTGTGAAAATAGCCCAGGCTGGCCCCAGCGGCTCACACCTGCACACTCCATTCATCCCCACTGTTTGTTTACACATTGTCATCCGCAGCTAATGCTTTCCCAGCAACTGCAGCGGGCTGACTGCCCCAGTGGCACACAGGGACCCCATTCTGAGCCCTTGTGTCTGCTAAATTGAGCATGGGGCCTTGTCATTAAACTAAGGTCTGTGGCTCCACCATTGCAGCCCCCATTCCATCCCACTCTGCCTCCTTCTCCTCCTTTTCCTCGTCCCCCTCCCTCCCCTTCCGCTTTCCCTTCCCTTTCATCACAGGGCCTCTTTGCAATCTGATGGGGGGATGCGGGCAAGGAGAAGTGGCCTGGCCTGGAACAGGGAGGAAGAGCGGATGCCTTCCATTGAAAGCAAGGATCAAAGGGGATGTATGACCTCTTGTGGGGAGAGGAGACAGTGCTGGAACTGGAAAGAAGAGGGTCATGTGCGGCCTTTACCAAGTTAAGTAAGTAATCAATTCCTAGAACCAGTGTGGCAGAGCAGTTAAGAATACAGGCTCCAAGACAGACAGACTGAGTGTGGGTTTGATTTCCAGCTATGTGCCTTTCTACCTCTGGGATCTTTTTCAAGTTTAGTAAGTTTTGGTTTCTCTGCACTGGGCAGAGGAATCAAAATGAGCAAAGAAATAGATGTAGCACATACCCTTGATATGAAGAGAACAGCACTTGACCTCTCTGGTTTTCCTCTCAAAACCCCATAAACCCAGTCAAATCATGAGAAAAACATCAGATAAATCCCAGTTGAGGGACATTCTACAAAATATCTGACTAGTATTCCTCAAAAACAAGGAAAGTCCGAGTAACTGTCACAGCCAAGAGGAGCCTAGAGAGACATGATGACTGAAGGTAATATAGTATTCTAGATGGGATTTGAGAACAGGGAAAAAAATTAGTAAAAACTGAGGAAATCTGAATAAAAGATGGACTTTAATAATGATATATTGATATTGGTTCACTAATTATAGTGAATGTATCATAACATTATAAGATGTTAATAATAGAGAAACCCTTTTAATAACAAAGAAATCTTTATAGGATTACTCTAACTAATCAACAAAGAAAGATTGACAACATTAGAATATTATCATTTTTATAACCATGAATGAATGAATGAATGAATCACTAAGCAGTGATCATCAATGGTTGATAAAACCACAAAAAAAGAAATCATCAGATATTCTATACCTCTCAATGGAGGCATGTACCACCATCTATGAGACAGTCTTACAAAACAAAGAACAAAAAAACAAACAAAAATCCCTAAAATGGACCTAATTTCAAATGTAACTTCCAAAATCCAATTTTTAGAAACACAGGGGACAGAAAACATGTTAAACAATACCACAGTTATGAAATCAACAAAAAGTAGGAAATTTACAGGGCAAAAAATTTATTTTCTCAACAACAAAAACAACCAAACCGTGAAAAAAAAGTAGAGATGGAAATAGGAAATTGCAGATTAGGAGACTCATGAGAGCCATATCAATCAATTACAATGCATGAACCTTCCAAACTCTGGTTCAAACAAACTCATAAAAATTGCAAGACAAGCAGGAAACTGTATACACTGCTCATTGATGATAATTAAGGGGCTGTTAATTTCTTTAGGTATAAAAATGATATTGGGGTTATATTTTTAAGAGTCTAACTTTTAGACCTACATAATGAAATATTTACAGATAACGTGATATAATGACTTGGATCTGCTTGAAAATATGAGGAGAGGGGGCATAGATTAAGTAGATGAAACAGAGTTGGTCATCAGTGACTGTTGAAGGTGAGTGATGGGTATACACATTTAATAGACTATTTTTCATACTCTGTGTATGTTTTAAAGTTTTCAGTTTAAAAGGAAAGACAAATTGGGGGGAGGGGGGAGGGGGACAGGAGGGAGGGGGAAGGGACCAAACATCGATCTGCCAAGATCTCTACCAACCACACCTCTACGATATGAGGTAATTATTACTCTAGTCCAGTTAAAATTATGATCAACAATGTTCCTAAAATTTTTTCTGTTGAACTATGTGCAGGTAGAGCTCTAGACATAACTATGAAGATGAGGTAACATGTAAAACGAAGAGCTCATGACCTGGGTCCTGGGTTCCAATCCTCACCTCTGGAGGCCATTTTGCCTACATGGCAAATCCCTGTTGATTCCTAGCCGTGGCCGGTGTGGCTCAGTGGATTGAGCGCAGGCCTGCTAAACCAAGGGGTCACTGGTTCAATTCCCAGTCAGGGCACATGCCTAGGTTGCGGGCCAGGTCCCCAGTAGAGAACACACAAGAGGCAACCACACAGTGATGTTTCTTTCCCTCTCTCCCTCCCTTTCCCTCTCTAAAAATAAATAAATATTTTTTTAAAAAAATTTCAAATCCCTGTTGATTCCACCTTAACCCTTGTTTCACTATTTTCTATGACCAAAAGCATTGCTGTTGATATTTATTACCACAATGCAGAAAGATCTTTGGAAAACTGTTGAGTGTTTGATTTAATGAACATGTTAAATCTCTTAGAAATTTTAATTTAGATTATCAATAATGAAAATACATAATTGAAAAAGAGAGCAAGTGAGGGATAGGAGAGGTAAGGTAGGACCTGTAAGACCAGCAGGCTGGAGGGACAGGCCATCAGCGTGAACTCCAAGGTTCCTGGGGGAAAAGCATTTAAATTTGAGGCCCCTTCTACTTGGGAAATATCTTTGCTTCCGGAGAGCTGTTGGGGCTTGATGAGGTCTCAGGAATAATCTAGAATGTCTTCTAGGATCAGTCTCCTGCCCCCCACCAGAAGGGTCCCCAATCCACTGCTGCCTAGATGCAAGTCCACAGTCCCACTGGAAACACAGCATTCGATAAGGTCTCAGTCGTTCTGGGCTACTATAACAGAAATACCATAGACTGGGTGGCTTATAAATGTCAGGTGTTTATTTCTCACAGTTCGGGAAGCTAAAGTCTGAGGTGATAGTCGAGTTCTGGGGAGAGTTCTCTTCCAACTTGGAGACCACTATCTTCTTGTTGTATCCTCACATGGTGGAGAGCAGAGAGTGGAAGTAGTCTCTCTCAGGGCTTATAAGAAAACTAATTTCATTCCTGCGGCTCCACTCTCATGTCGTCATTTAATCCTAATCACCTCCCAAAGGTCCATCTCCTAATACCATCATGCAGTGAGGTGGGGGGTTCAACATATGAATTTCGGGGGACACAAACATTTAGTGTATAACAAATTCCAAAGCCCAGGGCAGGGGCTCAGCAAGTGCAGGGTTTCCACAGTCACTAGGAGTCACTAGGAGTTACTTCCTGGCCCCACTGTGACTCACTGGGAGCTGACTCTGCATTGGGTAGCTGACGTCACCGCACACCTCATCTCTGCTAGATATACCTAATCCAGTCCCACAGCCACAGCCCCAGCTACGACTGCATGTGGAGAAAGCAAGAGGGGAAGCCACATGGGATAGAGGGGGAGGGCCAAGGGAGCTGGCTTTCTAATCCTCCCCAAAGGGAGTTCATTGAAGACTCTGTCTTAACGTCCTCAATGCCTAGCATGGGTCCTGGTACCCAGATCAATACACACATACACACACACACACACACACACACACAGCGACCCTCAGTCCAGTGATAGACATGGAGAATGGACCAGAAAACAGATTTACAAGAAGAGTAAAATATTGGGGAGGTTTTCATGTATTCCTCCTGTCATTAAACACAAATTTTTAAAAGAATGTGGGAACACCCAAAATCCCAAAGTCCCTGGATCTTTTTCTTTGTTTAACTCCTCACCCGAGGACATTTTTTTCATTGCTTTTAGAGAGAGTGGAAGGGAGAGAGAGAAACATCAGTGCGAGAGAGAAGCATCAATTGCCTCCTGCACCAGCTCAGAACATAGACTGAACCCACAACCTAGGCATGTGCCCTGACCAGAAATTGAACATGCAACAACCTTTCAGTTATAGGACGACCAACCAACTGAGCCACACCAGCCAGGGATGGACCTCTTTTCTTTAATGGTAGAGGTAGTGAGTCTTCCTCCTGGACCTCATCAAGCCTCAACAGCTCTCCAGAAGCAAAGATCTCTCCCAAGCAGAAGGGACCCCAAAGCCACGTAAAAGGGAATGTAAACCAAAAAATGGTCTGCCTTCTACCCTCCCTCCCTTCCTTCGTTTCTTCCTTTCTTTTTTTTTTCTATTTTTTCCAAGAAAACATTTTATTCCATTTCCATTACACAAGTAATACATGCTCACTGTAGAGCAATCAGAGAAAAAAGACTTGGATTTATCTGCACATGGTAATGACATGCAGCTGTTGAAAGGCAAGCATTTTTCTAAGTGTAAGGTTGATCTGTCTGTATTGACAGGCAACGATGCCCATGACATACTGTTTAGTGAAAAAAGAAAATTACAGCACAGTCTATATAGTGTGATCCCAATTCTATTAAAATATACATAACATACATTTACATGAGCATACAAATGTCTGGAAAAACAGACCAACTTGCCCACAGTGGTCCTCTCTGGGGAATGGAGCTGTGAGAGGGAAAGCATCTGTACACTTCTATCTGGTCTGAATTTCTTACAAGCCTGTGTGACTCTTGTAATTTTTCAAAAACCTAAGAAAGCAAAACAAAAACAAATGCAAGAACTAGTACGGATATTTCAACATTGAAATAAAAAGGAGATATCAATAAGCCAAAAGGAAAAAGGTCACATATAACCCTTATTCCTCCTTCCCTGCTTTGAGGCAATCACTGCGAATATTTTGTTGCAAAGCCCAATCTATTTTTTAAGCATGTAATGCATACATTAATTTTATTTTCATAAAAGGGATTATATTATACATACTATTTCCCTTTCTCACCTAATAATACAACATGGAAATCTAAGTCCATAAAAAGACATCTCTCATCATTTTAAATGGTCATGTACCTATTTAGGTTGTTACCTTTTCATGCTATTTTTTTTAAGGCTACTGTCACCCTGGCCAGCTAGCTCAGTAGGTTAGAGCATCATCCTGATACGCCAAGGTTGCTGGTTCAATCCTCAGTCAGGGCACATACAAGAATCAACCAATGAATGCATCAATAAGTGGAACAACAAATCAGTGTTCCCCTCTCTCTCTCTTTCTCTAAAATCAATAAATAAAAATTTAAAAATATATATTAAAAAAGGAAAAATAAAAAGGCTACTGTCAACATCCCTGGGCAGCCACATCTTCATGCACATCCAGTATCATGTCCTTAGGGTACATTACCAGAAGTGAAACTGCTGGGTACAAGGATGTGCAATGTTTGTTAAAGATACTTGTGGATCACTCCAAATCGAATTGCCTTCCAGAAAGGCCTTGCCAAGGCTCTGCCCCAAGCAGTGGTCGGGGGTTGGGGAGGGGAGCCACGCTGGCCTCCCTGGCCTCCACCCGCCACGAGTTAGTTCCACTCTGAAATTTTTATTCATTTGGAAGCTGAAAAAATATAATCTCTGTGTCATTTTAATGATCCGTCCTTTAACTACTAGTAAGAACTGGGCATTTCTTAATGTTTCTCAGTCATCCATTTGTCTTCTTCTTGTGTTTTTCCAGTAACCCCACCGGGGTGTTTGTCTTTTTCCTGTTGATTTGTAAAAGCTCCTTATATATTAAAGACATCAATCACTGCCTTTCATATGCGTCATTTCTACAGGTATGTTACTTTGGTTTTTTTAACTTTATGATTTTTTAATGCAGAGAAGTTTTTAAACTTTGAATTAGATGAATTAGTCTTTCCCTTTATGGCGTCTTCGTTTGGTGTTATATTTAGAATATCCTCCCACTCCAAGACTACATAAATATTTACCAGTATTTTCCTCTAGTGTGACATTAAACTCTTCAGTGACCCTCCCCCCCAAAGAATGTGGGAAGTTTCCACGCAGGACATTCAGTCTTGTCTAAAACATCCACAGAGATATCATTCAGTCTCCATACTTAATACAAACCCCACCTTCCTACACGGTTCACCCCGGACCCATCTACCTAACCCCGTGTGCCACGACCAGCCAGGCTCCCAAGGCAAGAAGGGTCACTTCGGCCCTATACCCACAACACAATTATTAGACCTATCCAACATGATAGCGGTCTTTATGCATTAATCCTGTAAAACAAGAACAGTAATAAACATCATGGGCCACTGGAACCCAGAGACGTCGTTTAGGCGTGGACACTTGGGGCGGGGCCAGATTTCAAGGACCTTCCCCGCGGGTCAAATGTCTCCGCAGGAGTTCTGGGCAGGACCAAATGTCTGCTAATCACTAATCAAGAAGTTTACTTAAGAATTAAATCAATTTCAGTTTATACAAATGACATGAAGACATTATGTAAATACCTCTGAGCACTGACAACCACAAACCAAGGCTGGGTCGTGCTTGCCCTCACCCCAGCCCAGCGCCTTCACCAAGCCCCGGACTTCTTGGCGAGCCTGGCAGCACGTAGCTGGGCTCCGGCCACTCGAAGCACCAGCCACCCGCGGCAGCCAGACCCGGGCTTGCGACTGGCCGAAGGAGGGCGGGGGGTTATTCCGCTGTGAATACCTTGAACTATTTTTTTTTTTTCAGGCAGACTGACAGTAGGTGTCGAGATGTGACTAAAGTTTGGAGAAAGCTGAGGCCCGTTTCATTTCCCTACCTGGATCGTGCCAAAACACACCCAGGGCTTCCCATACCAACTTCAGGAAGTTTGAGGGGTTGCTCCGAACACCAGGAGGGGCAGGGAGTCCAGGCAGCGAGTCAGCGCGGCCTCAGCTTTATCTCGGAAGTGGGGAGGGCCAGCTGCGAGGAAGGAACAGGGTCGGAAGCTGAGTCAGCCTCTGTCATGGAAAAAGCCCACACCTGTGGGGTTTCCCACGCTTTGGGAGGCAAGGAGATCCACAGGCTGCCTCGTCACATCACATCACGACCACCTCCACCTGGAGGCTGTGACGCATGGCCCGGTGGCATCCATGGGTTTCACAGCCCCGGTTTCTAAAAATCAGTTCAGAAAGATAAGATGGTTCGGGGGAGTAACAGCGCGGGCCTGTACTCCACGTTTCCGAGGTAGACAGAGGTGCTGGTTGCCCGACATTGTAAATGTACTAAAGGTCACTGAATTCGTTTACTTTAAATTGGTCAATTTTTATTTAAAACACAAAAAGTAAAATGGTTAATTTCATGTTATAAGTGTTACGTCAATTTTGAAAATAAGATGATCTGGCACAGTGGATAAATAAAAAAATTAATACCCAAGAATCAGTTACCTTGACATAGAACAGAAATATCCAGTTAGAAACGGAAACTGGAAGGAAAGCCCATTTTAAATAGCAACCAAAACTGCGAAATACCTAGGAGTAAACTTAACAGGAAGTGTGTGAGGTCTGTGCATTTAAAACGATCACATGTAATTTAAGGGCAGGACAGAAGTAATTTGAATATACATGGAAAGATTTGCCATAACCCTAGATAGGGATTCTAAACATCATGTAAATGGTAAATCTACCCATGGTGTTTTACAAATTAAATGCAATTATTCATCAGAATCTCAAATTTGTTTTCTGGAACTCGACAGTTTCACTATATGATTCATTTCAAATATGGAAAATAGGAAGTGCAATCTCTGTAATTTGCCCATAATCCTGAACTGCACACACACTTCCTGTGACAATCTTATCGTACTGCGTTACATGTGCACACATTCTTGGGAAAGCTGTAAGACACCGCGGCAGAGATCTCGGACTCTGCAGTCAGCTGATCCTGACTGCAGCTTACGGTTGTGGAGATGACCTTAGCCGGGTTACTTCGCCTCTCTAAACCGCAGTTATCTCTTTTGCAAAATGGGGGCAATATTAATACCTACCGCACAGATATGAGTATTAAGTGAAATTTTCATGTCTGAGTACTTAGCCTAGTGTTTCAGGCGTAATGGATCTCAGCCTCTACACGTACCCCTATTTACCGCCCCGCACCCCCACCATCTCTCAAACCCCCAGCAATCCCTAGGTGCAAGGCAATCCCATAAGAGGTGACTTGCCGCCATCTGGTGGCAGAATTGGTAAGGGCAGCTTAGGTTTTTCTACTGGTTTGATTTTTCTGGTTAACCCAGACTGTGATCTACCAGGCACAAAGCAATTGTTGTTGTTGTTTTTCTCTTTTATTGGGATATAATTGATATGTAACACTGTGCACGTTTGCGGCACACAACATGTCGACTTTATACACTTATCTATTGTGAGGTGAGTACCACTGTAGCTCTCATTTATTTAACGCCTCTCCAGCAGCTGTGGGGAATGCAGGCAAGGCCACACTGTACTCCTTCCCAGAACCAGACGAAGGCATTTGGGTTCCTGGGAAGCTGATGCTAACCTGGGGTCCCTTCAAACCTGTTTTAACATATATTTAGTTGTAATAGGGGTTCTCTATTTAATAAAAACAGAAATTACGTATTCCCTTATGCTCAAATAAGGAATGTCCTACATGTAACTCACACATAACAATTTTCCAAGCATATCAAAATAAAAGTGTCCAAATATGCTTAAAAATTCTCGCGCTGACTTTGTCAGCAAAATGTTCCCACTTTTCTTACATTTCTTCTTAGTTTTCTTTTGCAATTTTCCTAACTGGGCAACTTTTTGAGAGGTAAATTTAAGGACTTATGATGGAGATCAGACCTCACCACTTATTGATAATGCTTTTACCGTGATCACTTGACTTCAGAATCTTGGCTGACTTCAGAGGGCTGTCAAAGCTGACAATGTGACCAGGCGTTGTGTTGAGCAGACTGCATTCCTATGGCTCAGAAACATTTGCCAGATCCAGTTTGTGGCTGTCAGGGACTGGTTTTTATTACTGATCTAGAACACTGTATCCATGAAAGTGGGACCAGTTTACTCTCCCCACGTGAGGAGCTGCGTTTAGAAATCTAAGCTAACTGATGCTGGATTTCCAATTTGTTCCAATTATTTCTTTTAGTGTTTATATGTATTATGAAGTATTTCCTACGTCTAAATAATACATATATGCCATAAAGGTAACTATGCATGACCCACATCAAAAAAGAGAACCTTGGCAATGACTTCTGAGACGCTGCTTACTGTATCCGTCCCCCACCAATGGGAATCCAATCCAATAATGTTTTTGTATCTCACATTGGTCAGAGTGCCTGGCTGAAAAGCACAGAAATCAACTTCGATGGTCTTCAAAGGGGATACGGTTGAAAGAAGAGAAGGTTTTCCGTAGAACTCCCAGGAAGCCGAAGGGTCAGATCAGACTGAGAGAGGCAGGAACCAGCAGGGCTAGGCATTGGCCTGCCACCCACAACTTGGGGTACCTGCTCCCCACACAGAAGCCCATCTTACCTTTGCCATGAAGGCACAGCCTTCACCCACAGTAACACAGTTTTCTGAACCTGTGTCCTGTGCCCACAGCAAGCAGGGTGGTGGTTTCTGGGAGTCCAAACCCTGGAAACTGCCCACTGCAGTTGAGTGCCCCAGAGCTGCCCAGCTGGCACACCCACGCTGTCTCTGCTCTATCCTCCAGGTTCCCACCTGGGACAGGAGCCACCCAGGCAAACAGAGAACTGAAGAGTATGTGGAAAGCGTCCTGTGAGGTTGCCAGACACTTACCAAGTGCCTCGGCTAAGTACACACCAATGTGGTAAACACGCGGGAAGAAGGTACTTCCCTCCAAGGACGGTTGAGCCCCCAACAGGACGGGGAGGGTTCCTCAACAGCATCGGGTCATGGAAGACCTTGTATGTCTTCCTGAAGAGTTTGGAGTGGAGTCCTGTGGGACATGGAGGGTGGCCAAGTGGGGGTGGCGGGGTGGGGGGGTTGTTGAGCAGAGCTGTGCTCTGGAAAGATCGTGCTGATGATAAGACTCAACTCAAAGAGACCTGCTCGGCGAGCCATTGGAACTCACTCAGTGTAACCACTGCTTGGATTTCAGGGGAGAAAGGTAAAGGGAGACATGGGGCCATCTCCATCCCCTTGGCTTTGTGAGATTTCCTCATTCCCTCTCCCAAAGGGTGTACAGTGACTGATCCGAAGCACGCTTGGCATCAGGAGCCAAGAGATGCAGGTCAGCCTCCTCCTCTCAGGAGCTCAGCTTGCAGCAGACGGTCTGCATTCAAATCGGGACCTCCAGCTGCAGTTTTCAAGGAGTTTGGGCACATCCTCTCCTGGGTTTCTGCTGCCTCACTAGTCTTTCTCTCTGTCTTCTTTGCTGGATCTTCTTCCTTTTCCCCAACTCTAAATGCTGGGAGACCTCAGAGTTCTGACCCCAGATCTGTTGTCCGTGTCCAGTCATCTCCTGCAGTCCCAGCACTGGTAACTGCCATCCATACACTGATGGTATCTGACTGCCCCTCTGAATTCCAGCTCCATATTTAACCCTCTGGATGAGAAAGAGACCTCTCACTCAGCATTTCCAAAAGGTAGTCATGAATTTGTTCCTTCCTCACTGTCCCTCGTCTCTGAAAATGGCACCAGGAACACTAAGGAAGGAACAAGTTGCCCAGCCATCACTTCTTCCCTCTCAGGCTCTCCACGGCTCTGCTTTCAGACACAACATAGAATCCAACCATTTCCTGCTACCACCCCCCCCCCCCCCCCCATTCGCATGTTAATTCAGTACTCTTCATAGAAATCTAATGAAAGCCACATATGCAAGCTTAGATTTTCTGGAAGCCAAACTTTAAAAGTAAAATGAAGCAGGTCAGATTAATTTTAATAATGTATTTTATTAACCCAACGTGGTCAAAATATTGTCATTTCAACATGTAATCAATATTTTTAAAGTTATCTATGTGAAATTCAAATAAATAAAATTTAGATGAAAAAAGTTGTCAGTGTGATATTTTATTTTCTTATTTTTGTAATAAATCTTCAGAATTCACATCTCAATTCAGACTAGCCACATGCAAGTGCCATAGCCACCATGTGGCTGGTGGCCTCCACTGGACAGCCCAGAGAGAGTCTAAGGAACCTTCATCTCTAGCTGGGTTTATCTCGAGAGCTTCCTGTTTCCACACTGGCTCAGCTGAAGGCATTTTCCACAAAGCAGCCAGACCTGACAGGGTCACTTCCCTCTTTAAAACGTTCCGTGTCCTACTGGACCAAGAACAAACTGAAGGGTCTTTTCCATGTCTGACAAACACCAGCATGGCCTGCTGTGTCTCCCTCCTTTCCTCATCACCAACTCCTGGCTCCTGGCTCCCACTCTCCGCTGCTTCACTCCCCAAGCCTCCGTGCCACCCTCCAACTTGCCAAGCCAGCCCCCCACCCAGACCATCTCCACTTGCTGTTCCCTCTGCCCAGGACACTCCTTCCCCAATCATGTGCTGTTGGTGCACCCTGCTCCCTTCATCCCAGCCATGAAGTCCCTTGAAACCCAGCCAGGCGCATGCCCTTGGGGCCACAGGACCCAGAGGAGGTGGTCTCCAGCCTGGGCCCTCTACCCAGAGGAGCCAGCCAGCCCTCTCCACACGCCTGCTGCTGCTACAGCAGGAGGCTGTAGGGCCTCAGTCAATTCCCCTCAGGCTCCACTGGGAGGAAGCACAGGTCATCTCTGCCCTAAGAACCCCCAAGTTTGTTCAGGTGACAGTAACCAAACCAAGGTCGTGAGCCTGAGTGGGGCAGAGGGAACAGGACACAAGCAGATTTGTTACTCTCTGGCTCCCTTTCTGATTCTCTTTCTCCCCTCTCCCAGATCTTCTGAAACCTCTTTAGACCTTGGTCTTGAAAACAAGCCATCAAGACTCCTCTCTGTTTTGAGTTTCAAATAAAAAGCTGAGAGAGTCATACACCTCAGGTTTCAGATTCAATCCCCATCAGGGTGCCTGCAGGAGGCAACCAAGCAACGTTTGTCTCTCACATAGATGTTTCTCTCTCTCTCTCTCTCTCTCTATTTCTGCCTCCCTCCCTCCCCTTCCTCTCTCTCTAAAACCAATGGAAACACGTCCCCAGGTAAGAATTTAAAAAATTAAAAGAAAAAGAAGCCAAATATCCACATGCTTCTTTCTCTCTGCACTCCTGAAATCCTCCTCTGAAGACCTGAGAACTTACCGACCAGGCAGGAGAGGGGCCACAGGATGCAGGACAGTGTGGGCTTAGGGATGGGAAAGATTAATATGCAGCATTAGCCTCCTGCCACTTATTAAGGAGTGTCCGTATTTAAAGATATTTCACCCTGGCTGGTGTGGCTCAGTGGATTGAGTGCCAGCCTGAGAACCAAAGGGTCACTTGTTTGATTCCCAGTCGGGCACATTCCCAGGTTGGCGGTTTCCATGAGGTTATTCCTCATGAGCTCACCTGAGCATTCGCTTATTGCAATTTTGACATGATCCAAACCTCTTAGACTTCTCTGATTAGATTCCAGCTAGCATTTGTGGAGTCTTGGAAGCACCTCCACAAAATCCTGAGTCCTCTAGGAAGCCGGTTGGAAACCACCAGACGAAACTATTAATATGCTTATCTCTGGGTGGTGAGATTTTTGTTTTCTTCTTCGTGCTTAGCTATGTTTTCTGCCTGCTCCAAAATAGGCCCCTGCAACTTGTGTAATTTTGTTTAAGCCTTAAAATAATCAATGTTACAAAGGACCCTTGACCCTGCAAACCCCGCACTCTTCGCCTGGGACCTTTAGTCTCCCATGCACTTTGCCCTCTCCTGGCCACAGAGTATTTGCTCACATTTACAAGCTGGTAACAAGTGCCCCAGGGGGTGAAGCTGACCTTCACTCCACCAGCCTCCCCATTTTGCAGGCTGAGTGGTGCAGAGACCACAGGAGTATGGCAATACCCCAGCCTGAGTGATTCCAGGAGGATGATGGAGAACCTCAGCCAATGTTGTAAGACACGGGGCGTTGCCTTTCCCATCCCCCAGGTCCAGCCCATAATCATCAAGTCAGGGGATCACTGTTCGTGAGGGACCCACCATCGCCTTCTCTCACCCACATCCACGTAGCCTATCAGCTCTCAGAGACGGCCACGTTCGCCAGTATCCATACCACCGTGACTACCTGGACACCTGCTGAGACCCCCAGCTGTGCAGCATCAAATTCAGACCTTCACAGGTGTGTTCTGTGGGACAGGAAGACTTCAGAAGAACCCTGGGCGTGGTGTCACTGTCTCCAGCCACAGGAAAAGGGAGAACATGCTAGTGTTCTTTCAACACCCCTCCTTCCAGCACATTCTGTGTTTACTTTGGAATGGTGTCAGTCCTCTGAGCATGAATTAAAGAGTGTGCTTGCTATCTTTGCTGATTTAGCAGCCTGCACAAACATTTCCCAACCACGTGTTGGAACATTGAACTGGTACCACACTCAGGATTGTGTGAACCCCTTTGTTCTCCCCCCCTCTGCTAACACATCCCTTCCCCTGGCTAGTCCAACCCTAGAATCCCAGGTTAGGAAATAGCACACTAGTCTCCTTGTCCAGCTCCCCACTGGGTACTCGAGGCTCCTAAAAAATGGTCACCTCTGCTTGGACTTGTCCCACCCACCCAAGCCCCAGTGACAAGAGTTTCCAAGTCACTTCATTCCTTTTCTTTAGACAGTGAGAAGTTCAAGGTTTTCCCTGTGTGGAATCAAATACAGATTCACATTCCTGACTCAGTAATTCCCCAACCCAAAATATTCAGACCTCTAAATGTAGGTTTGTAATTCTTTGGACAGTAAACCCTGTTCTGCACTGGTGAGAGGCATGATTTATGGTCTCGATTTGTTCATCCTGCGATTCACGGCTAGACGTGTCGGTGTGTTTGGCTGCGGCATCGCCCCAGGCCCCAGCTGGGATGTTAGGTACCATACGGTGCATGTGCTGTATCACCTTTCCCAACTTTGAGAAATTGTGGGAAGTTTTGAATATGAAATTGTATCCACTTCCCTGATATTTTGGTTTTCTATATCCATTTTACTTTTTCCGGATGACCTACAACTGACCGAAAGAGGTGAGTGAAAGTGTCCTACCATCTGCTGGGTTGTCCATTTTTACCCTGAATCTCCAGTAACGTTAGCTTTATGAATATTGTGTTTTCTTGCGAATTGCATCTGTGAGCCTTGCAAAGAGCCTTTCTCCATTTCCACCGGCCGTGATGCTAAGGTGATGGCCTGGGCTTTCTCGTCTTTGCTTTTGTTTCACGTACCTTTGTACATTTCAGCCTTTCAGAAAACATTTTGTCTTAGAGGGATCGTTTGCTTGATTACAGTGTAAAGGTGGTCTTTTCCTATGAAAGAGTCTGAGTGTCTTTCTTCCTTTAGTAGCCAAGTTGAATCTGTCTCAACAGTGATTGATATATCACGCTAGACTTCGTTCTATCATATTAATATTAAATTACTTTGATCGTTTTTAGAAAGCGTTCTCTATGTTGTCTTGCTGCTGTAGCTCTCAAGTTTCAAAAGATTTCTATTTTGCATTAGTTGCTACTTTTATAATTGCGAGCTTTAAATAATACCTCTAATGTTCTGTTATTTAACAAAAGTCTGTTCGTTCCTTACTCTGAACAATAAAAAGTAAGCCGATGTTCTCTTCCTCCCTTCCTCTCCTCTTCTACCCTAATTAGTCTTTGCATTTTAAAAGTGCTTATTCTATTACTTGGCTTGTTGAGAAGTGTTTTGGGGTTTTTTTGACTCCTCATTATTGTAAATGAAGTGGCCAGTAAGGTTTACCTCTCACCTACTTTCCTCAGTCAGTATTTGTCACTTCCATTGTTTATATAGTATCAGGTCACACCATCTTCACATCCTGCTCAGCCACTCTAATTTTAGCTTTAGTCCATAGTAAACGTATTCAAACCTTGCAGGCAATATTTTTTTCGTCATTTCCCCAATAATCTCTTAGTTGGCTGACATTCGTCCACTAGTAGTTTCCTCCAAAAATGTTCATAGAAGCAACATTCTCTAAATTCTTCCACGTTCAAGACTATCTGTGGTCTTCATAGTTGAGTGGTAATTTGGCTAGATATAAAACCCTTGGGTAACGCTTTTCTCCCTGGAACAACAGTTAGGTGTTGCGCCACCAGCTTCTGGCGCTGGGCGTTGCTGTGGAGAACCCTGGTTTTCGTTCCGCGTAAGTGGCTTCATCGTTTTTGCTTGATGGGTCATCCGTGAAGTCTCAAACTTTTACTAATATATGTCTCCCAGTTGACAGCTCTGAATTAATTTTTTCTGAGTCATGGTATAAATTAAAGTCTTCTTTATTTCAGAAAATCGTATTCGTATTTGATCTGTTCCATTGTTTTGGTTTTCTTCTATGAAGGCTCCAATCGTGTATGTGTTGAATCTTCACTCCTTGTATTCTGTAGCCATCATTTCCTCCCTGTTTCTAATTCCTTGTTGCCATTCATGTTGCTTGTCTTTCTCATCTCTCTCTGCCATGCCCCTTACTACAGTTTTCTGAACCGTCTTGTATTTGTGACCCTTCCACTTCCTCGTTAGCCCTAAGGCTGTGCTTCTCCTGGGCTCTGCCAGCCATGCTTCACCTCCCCTGTCACCTGAACATCTCTTTCCTGCATCCTTTTTCTCGTCAACTTTCTGTTTTGAAAAATTGCAGCCTGACCAGCATATTGGAAAAGTCAGGCAACAAGTATCCATTTATCCTGCACCTAGTTTCACCAGCTGTTGCCATTTTGCCACATCTGCTCTCCCTCTCTTGATACACATACACCATACACGAACACACTTTCCCAAACCATTTTAAAATAAACCGCAGACATCAAGACACTTCCTGCATTCAGACATCAGCCTGCATCTCCTAAAAGGGGAACGTTGTCCGAAATCACCACAATACTAATTTAATAACTCCATAATATCATCTTAGGTATCGTCCACATTTGAGGGTCCCCAATTACTCCCCAACGTGTCTTTAAACATCTTTTCTCAACCCAGTATCCAACTACACTTTGCATTTGGTTACGTTTCTTTATTCTTTAATCACAGGCAGACCCCCAACTTTTGTTACAACATTTCCTCACTGGGGAGGACATGCCAGTTATTTTGTAAAATGTCCCATATTCTAGATTTGTCTCCTTAGTTCTTTATATTTCATTTGTTTTTCTAACACTTATACTTCCAACAACCTGACAATTAGACCTAAAGACTTGGTGAGATTCATGGGAATCCTTTTCAACTCTGTTTACAGCATGCATTCCATCAGGAGGCAGATGATGTCAGGTTGTCTCGCTATTAAGAATCCCAAGGTTGATCCCTTGGTCAGGTGGGTAACTGCCAGGTTTTGCCAATGTAAAAGTATATATCTTCCCTCTATAATTACCAACTAATTACCACATGAAAATCCTATTCGCCAATTACTTTTCCCCCAAAGGTGTTAGCATCTATCAATGATCTTACATTCAGGGTTCCAAAATGGTGATTTTTTAAAAATTTTATTTGTGTTATATTTCTGTTTTGTGGCCCTCCTTCACAGAAATAATTAAAGTGTTCAGGGTTTTTATTTTATTTTATTTTTTAATTTAATAGGACAATGTTTGGATAGCTTTTATCTGCCCTGTGGCAATGTTTCCTGATGAATATTCTTCAATTGTTGGAAACTTTTGCTACTTTTTTCCTCTTCTACTTTATAGTGGATTTAATTTAATGTGTGTATTACTCATCGAATGAGCTAGTGATTTGCATGAGGCTCCTGCAGAGTGGGCCAGGGTAGCCCTCCAGGCTTCCAGACTTTCTTCAGCCAGCCCAGGCTACTTCCTACAGGTATTGCTGCTTACCCACCTGGTTCTCTGTGTGGCCCAGGGTGGGGGAGGATCCTGTCACTCAACCCTTATCTATGCAGGATCCCAAAGGTCCCTGGGGCCTTGTTGGAATATACTCATTTTTAGGCATTTCCTCATACCCAGCCAAAATCTGCCCCCCTATCCCACAGTGGTTCACAGCCTGGTCCCTATCCTGCCCTCTGGAGTCCCACACAAAAAGCTTAATGTCCTACTTCAGCAAATAGGAAACTATGAGACCCCACCCAGGCCTGGTGGGTTCTACCCCACCTAGAAGCAAGTGTGTTTCTGAGGATTCATCCCTTGTCCCGCCTCTGAAGGTACTACCCCACCACTGGGAGGGGAGGAGGGAGGCTCAGTTGGGCCACACAGGCACGCACACACCACGCACACAAATGCATACTGCAGCCTGCCCCCAGCATGCCTGTCTCCGTCTGTCTCTCTCTAAAGCTGCTGCTTGGCCAGAGCCCGGCCTCCAGCCTGAGATACATGAGCAGAGAACAAAAGTAGAGCTGTCAGGAAACTGGAAAGAAATGCCTGTGCATTTCTGCTTCTTGCTCAGAAAGTTTCCCAAGCTATGGGGCTCCCCAAGCTACTGGCCAAGGAGTCTGGACACAAAGCTTTACAGCCAGGGGACCCTTAGAGCTGCCCTTCCTAAGAACCCCCCAGTCACCCCTGCAGGCTCTTCCCTCTGGAGGTGTGCCTTTTCCTCCCCTGAGGTCCCCCCCCATTCAGGTTTGGGAATAAGACAAGTGTTTCCCCAGCACAGGTGAAAAGGACACAGGTACCTCATCTCCCGGGAAAAAGAGTTGTGAACACATCCTGTCCTAGAGGTCAGTGACACACCTGCCCCTGCCCTGTCCCACAACCCCTTGGGATATGCCATCTATATCCAGGAAGGAAAGGCGATGTAATGTTTGACTCTTTTCACTCCCACGGGTTTGGGGGCAGACAACGGAGGTGACTTGCTGGGTTTGGGGAGGGCACCCTCCTAAGGCATCGAAGACTGAGCAGAGGACGCAAAGGGCTGGACCTGGACTGGTGCAGGGTCGAGACTGGGTCCCAGGAACTGAACATCTGGGAGTGCTCAGGGTGGGGCAAAGGAGAGAAATAAGACTGCTTGTTCCAGAAGCAGCAAAGTGGTGAAGGAGTGTGAGTGGCACCAAGAAAGGTCTAGGAATTCAGAGGGGACGGGACAGACCACACAGATAAAGCTCTGGACTGTCTCCCCTTTGGGGCCACAGCCAGTTGCACAACCCTTCTATTTGCATTGTGGCCTGGACAGCCTGCCAGAGTAGACCATATCAGACCTGCTCCCGTTCTGTTTGTCCTGAAACTCTGCCCTGGGAGGTGACTGAAGAAGGTGTCCGGCGAGGGCTGAGCAGCGGAGGGAGCCAGGGTGCACCGTTCTCTCAGCCTTCCAGTGCCGCGCAGGAGGATGGAGGTCCTCAATGTATCTGCCCCGTTCAACTTCTCCCTGCCGCCCAACTTCGGCAAGCGCCCCACTGACCTGGCGCTGAGCGTCATCCTGGTGTTCATGATGCTCGTCATGATGCTCTCACTGGGCTGCACCATGGAGTTCAGCAAGATCAAGGCTCACTTCTGGAAGCCTAAGGGGGTGGCCATCGCCCTGGTGGCGCAGTATGGCATAATGCCCCTCACTGCCTTTGTTCTGGGAAAGATCTTCCGGCTGAACAACATTGAAGCGCTGGCCATCCTGATCTGTGGTTGTTCCCCCGGGGGGAACCTGTCCAACCTCTTCAGTCTGGCCGTGAAGGGCGACATGAACCTCAGGTAGGACTGGGGATGAGGAGGGAGTAGCCTGGGGACAGGGACCACATTGGAGGTGTCACAATCAAGGGAAAAATCTGGACTAAAGACAGGAGAGGGACTGAGTGGGGGCTGGGTGGATGCTAGGGCAGACGGTGGCAGGCATTATTGCCAAGAGTGTATGCTGGGCTGGGGACAGGAGCTGGGGTACATCTTGGTTTGAATACCAAGCCTAAGGGACCAAGCTGGTCCAGGGGCATTCTGGAGACCCCTCTACTCCCAGAGGCATCTCCAGTGGGGCATAAGGATTTTCTTAAAGGAATACTGATTTAAACCAAAGGGGCCACTCAAGAACTTTACCTACCTACATCCGAGGGCCAGTTGTCTGCTTTGAGGCCAGAGATCTGAAAGAGAGTGCAGGTTGGCTCCAGACCTTTCTGTGGAGATCACGGTGGCTTGGCACCAAATGGGTACCTACAATTCTTGCAGAACAAGCAGGAATTTCCAAACCTCTCCCAACTCTCCAGGCAGATGGGGTGTCTTGTCTTAACTTCCCCCATTCTCCCATCAGATGTGGGAACATTTCCATGAGACGACACAACCAGGTAGATCCAAGAGTTTCCCAGTGCCAGCCAGGTTATGCTGAGCCTCACCTCTGCCAAACTTGGGCGGGGGTGAGGACCAGCAGCATCCCCTATGCTGATTGAGGAAGCTCACCCACAGGAGCTCCTGCCTGTCTCTATCTAAGCCTCAGTCTCAAGCTCTGTGCCCTTCGGTTGGGTCCCCAGTGGAGACTCTTTCCTATGCCAGGTAAGGCAGTGGATTCAGACAGTCCACGTAACCAAGGAAGGCACCCTCTCCTGGTGATGCCAAGTGAGACCAGGGCCGATTTTTAAATGAAAAAAACAAGAGAGTGATACTTGGGGTTTGCCAGGACCCGCCATCTGAGCAGCTCTGGAGTCTCCACCCACAGGGTTCACCCTCACAGAGGTAGTTGATGGGAAGAAGACACTTGACTTGTACAGGCTTCCACAGGAACATATCCAATGTTCAACCACCTCACTGTGAGGAAATTCTTCCCTCTGTCTAATCTCTATCCTTCTTGCTGCAAAGCAAGCCCTTGGTCTTGGTATGGCCTCCGGACAAGGCTCATTTGCAGTCTCTGTCCTGAGAAACCCAGACTATATCTTAATTCTGGTTTAGAAGGGATGCAGAAGTTCAGTGTTGGCGAAGGGGTCCTCTGGGGGCTTTTGGTTCTGTACAAACAGCCAAGCAGGGTAGGACAGTGTAAAGGACATTGGGGGAGTTCTTAAGCATCAGTGACCTGATGTCCCAGCCTCTTTGGTCAATGGGTACTAACGAGGTCTGCACTTCTGAGGCCTCCACCCACGAGGCCTCCAGTGACTCAGGCTTGTGACCCCTTATGCTCTCCTGCTCAGCCTCTGTGCCTGGGGCCCTGGAGACTGTCACTTCTACCCAGACCCAGAAGAGGTAATGCTCTGCAGGGACAGCCGCCTTCTACCAGAGGGCCCCTGCCCTCAGACAAACCTCGCATGCACATTAAGCCTTGCCTCAGACGCCACTGTGGAGCGAGAACCTGTCAACCGTCACGTGTTACCAGACTGTGTATTCCAATTTGAGTTCTTCTAGGACAACTTGTTGCACGTATTCTAATTATGAAAATGATACTGACAATAAAGACCAGCCAGCACTGCGCTGAGCACTTCACCGGGCATCCTCATACAGCACTGCTTCCCGTGAGGAGATGCTGTGTCAGCGCCCATTTAGAGGTGAGGAAACAGAGTCTAGGGCTCCAAAGCCTGTGCTTTTGCTCAAATATCTTCAGGGTTGGACATGTACAAAAACCAACAAAATGACTGGAGGCTGACCACCAGCCTCGAGGGCAGGCCCTGCCCCGCTACACAGGGCAGAGCCATGGGTGTTCTCCTGGCACAGGAAGCCACCAGCAGCACAGCTTCCTGCTTTTCCAGAGAAGGTAGAAACTCCCCTTTTATCTGAAATCTCCAAATTCTTAAATATTGACAACTATTCAAAAATTTTTGAGATACCATGCAAGCGAAACTGGACATGTCAGAGGGCCAAATGTCACAGAAAGGCTACCAGTCCAGGACATCTCTCAGCACAATGCTGTCCTATTTCCATTTAGAGGAGGGGGTCTTAAGACAGTGATTCCACCTTACCCAGGAGAAAGCTGAAGTCCAGGGATTTGCCAGAGGTTTCCCAGAATTTGTGGGCAAGTGGTGTCAGGAACCAGTCCTGGGCTCTCTCCGCCCCGTGACGCTGCCTCACAGCTGGGGCAGCTACCCTCACAGGTGTCAGGCACATTCTGGGAGGCTGGGCCACCAGCTGGACCTCGCAGGGCACCCAGACATGGCAGCTCCTTCCTCAAGATTGCCACTTAGACAAGCTCCAAAAAATGCAGGTGACACAGGCAAGAAAAAATATCCCCAGGGTTGAAGCAAGCTTAGCTTGTCAGGGACACAGAGTGCCAGAGGGAACTGGGCCCCTTTGAACACATTTGATATCCAAGTTCACCTGCTCCCCCTGACCCAGCTCACAGCAGAGACCAGAGCCACTGGCTTTGGGAGCAGCAGACGTGGACACAACCCAAGGATTCCCACAGCTCTACCCACCATGATACAGGAAACCTGGCCCAGAGGAGATGGAAGCCATTCGGGTTTCCAGAGTTCCCACTTCACCACAGAGATCCTGACAGGTCCCTTCAGCTTCTGCTTCTAGGGACAGGGGCTCAAAGCTCGTCCTCAAACACAGCATACAGAGGTCCAAAAGCAGGGTGTGTGCAGCGCTCTGACAGGTGAGGCAGGAAGGATAAATAAAAACCAAACGTGCTCTTTTTCTCCTGGCCCCCGGCTCCCCGAGAGGCAGCCACGTCCACAGTGTTACAACTATGGAACAGGTTCCAATCTCAGAACAAGAGTCTGGACAAGTCACCTCCCATCCCAGTCCTTCAGGGTGAACGGAGGATCATGTCAGTCACAGGTTCCAGCAAGTCAGGTGGTGGGCGTCCCTGACCAGGGTCCAGCCCTTACGAATGTGGAGGAGGTACCCGAAGATCTACAACCTGGCTCCCACACTCACCACATGCACGAGGAACACCAAGTCCCAGAGCAAATTCCAGAACTGACACCCCAAGCCAAAGTAAGCATGACGCCTCTGCTCAAGAACATCAAAACAAGCCCACCTGTGTGTGTGGCCTTTTTCCCTGGAAGAGATCAACAGCTAGCACTGTGCGCCCCTCTCCAATCTCAACCCCCTCTCCCCACCCCACAGGGGGCACCTCCCTGAATTTAGTGCCTTTATAGTATAGTTGATACTATTTCTCCTGATGCACCAATTCATAAACAAGATACACTGTCAACAGCACTGGCATGTTTTTAAATTTCATACGGGCTATCATACTGCCCATGCCATTTGACAATTTCCTTGTGTTTTTTTTTTTGAGATGTAGGCATATAAGTAAAATAGCACCTTTGTACATTTGGACTGCTGCATAGTTTGCTTGTATTTATCTATTCTGTCGTCAGACATTCGCGTGGCTACCGCGTTTTGCTGCGGTGACCAGTCTTGTGCACGTGCACCCACGCTCACGTGGGAGGGAGAGGCTATATGACAGAAGCAGGACGGCTGGGTTGTACGGTTCACACACCTTCTGCAAATAGTCTCCAGAGCAGTCGTCCCACTTTTTCCATGTTTTCATCTGCATTTGGAGTTGTTAGACTTTCCATTTTTGCCAGATAGTGATACTAACCTGGGTCACAGCGGCTGTAAATTTCATTTCATGGGAGGTCTCGTGCCTTTTTAAATGTTTACTGGCCATTTGGGTGTCCTCTTCCAGAAATAATGTCCTTTGTTGATTGTTTTATGGGTCTGTTGTGTTTTTTCTCCTTAATTTGTCATGTGTATTGTTTTTTTATATGTTGCAAGAGTCTACTCACAATTTGGGACTTGTCTTTACACTTTAGTAATAATGTCTTCTAACACAGAGTACTCATTTCGATTTAATCAAGTTTACCAATAGTTTTCCTTGACAGTTTACATTTTTTGGGTTCCTTTAAAAAGTCCTTTACTACTTTCAAGGTCATGAAGATATCCCCCTATATTTTCTGCGAAAATTTTAAAGTTTTGCTTTTCACATGGAGATCTTCAATTGACCTAGAACTTCTTATGTATGCTGTGATTTAATTTTACTTTTTCCACATGATAGAAAAAATATCCAGGACCATTGAGTGAATTTTTCTGTGGTGATTGGTAATGCCTTGCTCCCGCAGATCAGACTCACAGATATGCATGGGTTTGTGGCTGGAGTCTCTCTTCTCTTTCATTGGTCTCTGTGGCTCTCCTTGCATGGTATCACGTTTTCTTAATTACAACTTTATAATCAGTTTTGGTGTCTGAAAGGTGAGTCCCCCTATCTTGTTCTTGAAAAGTACTCTAGTTACTCTCGACCTTTTACTATTGCAGTTGAACTTTGTGATTAGCCCTCAAGTCTACAAAAAATGTTTCTGGCATTTTGGTTAAATTTGCATTAAGTTTATAGATAAATTTAGAGGCCATCGTTATAATGTTGAGTCTTCCCATCCATGAAAATGTGTAGCTTTTCTTTTACTTAGGCTTTATTTTACACCTTTTCATGAAGTTTTGTCGTTTGTCCCATAAAAAGTTTGCTTACCTCTTTTTGATTCATTTCTAGTTGTGTGAATATTGTAAATGGTACCTTTTTAAAAATCATGTGATAGTTATTTTCCTATTCTATCAAGACTCAATAGATTTTTTATATTGTTAATGTATTCAGAACCACATGGATTCTCTTATTTCCTAGTTATAATTGAACTCACTTGGACTTTCTGTGTGGACGGTCTTATCGTTGGCATATAAGGAAAATTTAGTTTCTTCCTTTCTCATCTCTATGCCTTTTCTGTTTCTCGTTTCGCTCTGCTAACAATGACCTATATGGAGTATAATTTACAACAAAGTTGATGATAAATGGCATCTTGCTTTATTCATCTAATTTTTCACCATTAAGTTTACTGTCTCGTATAGATTTTTGATTCAGGAATTTTCATTCTGTTGCTAGTGTGCTAATTTTTATCATGCATGCGTGAATATCGAATTCTGTTGAATGGCACTTTTCTGCCTATAAAATGCTCGTGCCATTTTTCTTTTACTCTATAATAATGATATATATCAGTAGACTATTTAATGTTAAATGATTCTATGCTGCTGGGATTAACCCATTTTGTTCATTGTACTATTTTGTAAAGATATTGGTAGATTCATTTGCTAATATTTTATTTATTATTTTTTGCCTCTATGTTCATCAGTGAGAATGGCTACTAATTTCCCCTTCTCATAATGTTCTTTTCCAGCTTTGGTTCTAAAATTATGTTACTAAAAAAAAAAAAAGAAAAAAGAAAATTATGTTACTTATATACAAAAGGGGTATGTTCTTCCTTTTTGTATTCTCTGTACAGTATTGGGGCTGTCAACACCTCGGACGTCAAGTAGAACTCCACTGCAAAACCATGTGGGGTTGGGATGACAGGTTTCAGAAAACTTATTAAATGTCCTTACAGTTCTCAGTTGATTCTGATCCTCAGTTATATTTTGAATTTGTTTTTGTAGACTACATTTCCCAAGACATTGTCCATTCAATCTAAATTGAAAAATAAAAGTATAAACTTGTATCTGAAATTATGTTCCCTTTTTCCATTTCTAACTTCTTCAATTGTGCCTTCTCTCCTTTGCTTTGATTAGTCTTGCCAGCAGTGTCTATTTTATTGGTCTTTGCAAAGAAACTGTTTTTGTTTAAATTGATCCTCTCAATTTATATAATTTTTAAAGTTTATTCTTTCATCTTTAACATTTTCTTTCTTCTACTTTCCTTGGGTTTACTTTGTTTCTGAAGTGAAATGCTTAGCTCATTGATTCTTGTTCGTCTTTCTGATTTTCCTGTATAAACATTTAAGCCTACCAATTTTTCTCTAAGAATTCATGTAGATGCTCCCCAGCTTTTTAAAATTAATGTATTTTTTGAGATGTAATTCACATACCATCATAAAATTTACCCTTGTAAAGTATATAATTCAGTAGTCTTTAGTATCTTCTCAAGGTTGGACAACTATGACCACTACCTAATTCCAGAACATTTTAGTTACCCCAGAAAGAAATCCTGTACCCAGCAGCACTCACTCCCCATTCTTGCCTTACCTCAGCCCCTGGCAACCACTAACTGGCTTTTTGCCTCTACAGACTGCAAAGAAATGGAATCACACCATATATGGCATTTAATGTTTCTGCCTATTTCACTTACCATAATATTTTCAACGTTCACCCATGTGACAGCATGTAGCAGTACTTCCCATTGCTTTTATGGCCAAGTACTATCCAGCTGCATGGATACACTATATTTTGCTTATCCATTTATCAGCTGATGGATTTTTTATTGTTTTCCACTTTCGGCTATTATGAACAATCGTGCTATGCACACTAGTATCCAAATATGTTTATTTCTCTTGGATATATGCCTGGGAAATGGAACTGCTCAGTCATATGACAACTCTTCTGGAGGAGCTGACAAACTATTTTCCATGTTGGCCGTACCATTTCACATTCCCATCAACAATGTATGAAAATCTCTCCACACCCTCACCAAGACTTAGCCAACAATTTTACTGCAGCCATACTAGTGGGTGTGCAATGGAACCTCATTAGGGTTTTGATTTGTATTTCTCTTTTATGTTTATTGGCCAATTACATATCTTCTTTGGAGAAATATCCATTCAAGTCCTTTCCCCATTTTTAAATTCAGTTATTTGGGCCTTTTAAGTTGTTAAGTTGTAAGAGCTCTTTATATATTCTGGATACTAAACCCTTATATGCTTTGCAAATATTTTCTCCTATTGTGTGGGAGACTTTTTTGATACTGTTCTTTGGAGCACACAGGTTTTTAATTTTGGTGAAGTCAAATTTATGTTTTTATTTGGTCGTTCATGCATTAGATGTCATATCTAAGAAACCATTGCCTAATCCAAGGTCATCTCCCCAAGTGCTTTTATTTTTATTTTAAAGATTTTATTTATTTATTTTTAGAGAGAGGGAAAGAGAGGGAGGAAGAGAGGGAGAGAAACGTTAATGTGAGGCTGCCTCTTGCATGTCCCCTACTGGGGGCCTGGCCTGCAACCCAGGCATGTGCCCCAGCTAGGAATTGAACTAGTGACCCTTTGGTTCATAGGCTGGCGCTCAATCCACTGAGCCACACCAGCTGGGGCTCCCCATGTGTTTTAAAATATGTATTATATTATATCCCAAATATTTTCATTATTTCATATTTGACCCATGAGATAAAGTTTTATTTTTCCAATTTTTTTTAATTATTGATCTCTCTGTTTCAACTCTCCTCTTTTCAGAAGCCTAGAATCTCAAATCTGGTCCCTCTCTTAGGCATTACAACCTAAGCCTCCAGATTATCAAAACTGATACTCTACTTCCTACCCCTCCACATAGTGTAGCTTCAACATGAGTTTACCCACTAACTACAGCAGGTGCTCGAACAACAAATAACATTTCATCCAACAACGCTGCATCATAGCATTGAGGAGATGCTGTAGGGACTTAACTCTTGTTTGTGTCGATTAGCCCATGGTAAAACTGCCTTTTCATATATTTCAGTAAGTGAAGTATATGCAACTGTAAGGTGAAGACTTACTTTAGTTTGCTTTGTTTCTGATCCCCAGAAATCTCCCTTGCTTTCTTACAAGCTCGACTATGTACTTAAGTGTTTCAGGTATGCATGAGGGAGGGTTTCTCCATTATTCAGCACACAATATTCTTTGAGGGTGTCTCCTCACCTCCGACAGCTTCTTATCCCTGTGATCCTCTCCCTATTGCTGTTCTTGATGGCTACACTCTGGACCCTATGGACTAGGCTGTACTTGATGTTCATTTGAGCCACAGTTCACCTTGATGGAAACAATGGAGAAGTGTAGGTAGAGGATAGGGCCGTGGGGAGGAGGGATACACACTGCGGTGATGTTCCTGAGGTCACGCCAAGTCTTCACCCCCAACTGTCCTGCTAGAATGGAAGCCGGAGCCATATGGTGGAAGGTCGGTGTCCACAAATCCAAGAATGTTCCCTAGCAGCTTTATTCTCTCAGTTGGTCTCTCTGGAAGGCATGTGCCTATACGGCGTCCTGGGACAAACATGTATTCAATTCTGAATGGAAATGGTAATAGGACAATTAGGTTACAAATTAGAGCTGGATTGGTATGTTATTCAGGCTCTGAGACTCACACTCAGTTTACTTAAGGAATGTAAGGACAAGCCAGAAAGTAAAGAACATGAGAACTACCAGTGCTGGGAACTAAAACCGTAATTAAGATACAAAGCAGGTCTGATGACCAGGTTGTCTGGTCACTTATACAGCACATTCTATTGCTGCTATTTTTATAGTCCCTCTGATCATGGTCTCTGTTTACTTTTCTTTGGCATGTTTTTGGCCGCTGCCTGGCCACCCCACCCCCGCCACCCACTCTTAAAGACCACATGTTCTGTCATTGTGTCTCACATTCAGTATCTCCAAGAGAGAACATGTTCTTGATATAGTTCATCCTTGTTACCTCAGTTGGACATGGCCGCTATGTCCAGCCATCCCCAAGGCTCTAAGACAGACACACCTGTGGGCCAGGTGCTGTTCTGTGCCCAATGGGATAAGGTAGTCAGAATGAGGAAGTCACGCAGTTAGCTTTCTTCTACATGGGCTGTGCCCATAGCAAGTGCTCAGAGCAAAAAGAGTTCTATTAAAGAGGGAATCAGAATATTCCTTCTATAAGGAAGCACATAGGGATTGAAGCAGTTGAACAGACCTGGGTATAAATTCTGCCTCCAGCCATTACCACCTGCTTGATCCCAGATAAGTCACAACGCTTCTAGTCCTTAGCTTTCTCATTAGCAAAAGGGAGACTGTATACTTACCTCCTAAGGCTACCAGGAAAAGAAAATGAAGTAATATATGTAAGGTGCTTAGCCTAGTGTCTGGCACATAGCCAGCAGTCAAGAAAATTGTTCATATTAATAGGCTTCTCTCTGCACTCTTCCTATGTCCCTCACACAGCATCGTGATGACCACCTGTTCTACCTTCTTTGCCCTGGGCATGATGCCCCTCCTCCTGTATGTTTACTCCAGGGGACTCTATGATGGGGACCTGAAGAACAAGGTACCCTATGGAGGCATTGTGTTATCACTGATCCTGATTCTCATCCCTTGCACCATAGGGATCTTCCTCAATAGCAAAAGGCCGCAATATGTACGCTATGTCACCAAGGTAAGAATTTGGGGGCTTGGGTGGGGAGCAAGAATGCCACCGTTGTCTCAGCATACGGCTTGACACAAGTCATTTGGGCTTTTTTCTTTTTTTTTTCTTTTTTATTTTTTTTATTACTTTATTGTTGTTCATTTACATTTGTCTGCATTCCCCCCCACCACTCCCTCCCCCACCATGGGCTTTTTTCTGTGTTGGTTTTTTTCCTTGTTTACAAAAGGGAAAAGAACAGGGAAGGGGAGGGGAGGGGAGGGGGGAGGGGTGGGGAGGGGAGAGGAGAGGAGAGGAAAAAGAAAAGAAAACAAATGCCTACTATTGGGACACCCACTTAATGGGATTGCAATGTACCTGAGAACACTTTCGAAAAGTTAAGAGGAAAAAATAAAACACCCTACACAGCAATAAGGTATTATCGTTATTTTAATAATGAAATTAAATTTTTATTACACACCTACTAGATTTTTTATCCTACACCCTCTGAGGACTCACGGACAGTTTGCAGAAAGTGAAAAACACACGGGAAACGAGACTCAACGCAGTGATCAATCAAGCATTGGCCGAATGCGAGGAAGTTAGTAAGGGCCAGGTAGCCCAGAAAAGCCTCCTGGAGTGGACAGTCTTGAGCCCAAGCATGACCAAATATAGGATTTGGATAAGCCTGGGGACAAGCCTGAATGGGGGGAGCAAGCGCAAACCTGGCTGACTCACCAAGAAGCCAGAGGGGTGGAGCCCGGGTGAAGAGGTGGTGTGTGCATTACTAGCATTTCAAGAGCGGGATGGGAAGAGAGTGCAGTGAGTAGGACCCCAGAGGGGGAGCGCTGTGGTCACAGACAGAGCGTCATGCCACCACCTTGCCCTGGGAAGAATCACAGACTCTTGGACTGCAACCGTGGTCCCTCTGCCCAATTTGGGGACCTCAGAGCTTGGCCCCTGTCGGTCCCCGCTCTGGCTCACTGCTCATCGCTTGTCCTCAGGAGAACCCTGCCTCCTGACATACTGAGGGCCTATCCCGTCCCACCCCTGGGTCTGTGCCCAAGGCCCGTCTACAGAGCGTGCTACCCGGAAGCCAAGGCTCAGCAGTAGCTTGGGCCTTGAGATCCCCCCAAAACAGCTGCAGTTCAGGTTTTGAGGGTTACTGGATTTTCACACTACCATTGTCAGAGTAGTGTTTGCCCTTGTCGTGACACAGTCCTAATTCTGTGGCCACGGCTCCCCTTCCCACCTGTTGAAAGACATGAAAGCCATTCTCTCCACCTGCGCTTCTCAGAGACCTCCTTTTATTGATCATGTGCCTTAGCCCCCCCGACAGTCTCCCCCACCGCAATCTCATTTCTAGAACATCTCAGTATTAGTTGCTCACAACCAGCCTTGATACAGAGTCACACCTCTCTTATCTTTTTTTTAATCCTCACCTGAGGACATGCCCATTGATTTTAGAGAGGGAAGGGAGGGAGAGAGAGAGGGAGAGAAACATCAGTCTGTTGCCAATCATGTGTGTCTGGGTGGGGGCGAACCTAAAACCTAGATATATGCCCTGAACAGGAATTGAACCTGCAACCTTTCAGTTTATGGGACCATGCTCCAAACAACTGAGCCACAGCCAGCCAGGGCTTTGCCTTTTTTTTTTTTTTTAATCCCTTCTTAACCGCACTTTGGGAAACACCCCTCCCCCCAACCACGCCCCCTCATATGGCCTCCACTGCCAGCACACCACCACCAGGGCTGCTCTCACCAGTAACCAAGCCCTCCACAACTAGTCTCAGTTATGTGAACCCCTCTCTTCTCTCCTCCTTGGTCTCCCCTCCACCCAGCATCCTGATGACCACTTGCTCCACTTTCTTCACCAAATCCAACAGATTATGGTGGACCAACGGCTCCTTCTCCTGAGCCTTCACCCTCAGCCCGGGGGACTGGGTGCTCCAGCTTTTCCTGCCACCTCTCTGATGCTTCTTTTCAGACTCCCTTATGAGTCTCCCTGGTACTAGTTCGCTGCATTCAGCTCAAGCCCTCTGCTTTTCTTGCCAGGCTTCCCTAAGCCCAGGGTCTTCCCGCCACGAGGTCTAGCCCAACTCAGCAAACATCTATGAGCTGAGAGGACTTGCAGAACAGCCTCTTCAGCCCCCAGCTCTCCCCTGGAATCCATTTATTGGCTGGCAAATCTTTCTACAAGAATATGCTTCAGGCATTTAAAACTCGGCATGTCTTAAATTAAAATCAGCTCCTCCCCAAGCCTGCTCCTCCCTTCCTTCCCCATGATTATCTCAATGACTGGCATTGAGCATGCCCAACTGCCTGAACCAGAAACTGGGAAGTTATTCTCAACATCTCCTCTCCCTCCCCACCCACACTGATCAGTGATTGTCAGTTCTACCTGCTTTTGCTTGAATCCACCCATTCCTCCCCATCCTATGTCCACGTCTTTGTTCAGGCCGCTATTCTCTCACTAGAAAACTGAGATGATCTTCTAACCTGGCTCCCTGACTCAGTTTTAACCTGAGGGTAGAAAGTACAAACTCTCCCCCAGGATAAAATTTAAACTCATTAATGTGGGTCCTCAGGCCTTTCTTGATTTGGTCTCAGTGAACCTCTCCAGTCTGTTTTCTTTGCACATGCCCTTTCCCCTACCTGGAACACTCCCCTCTCCAAGTTCCACCTCACCCACCACCTTTCACTGGGCTCACACCTACTCACCCTTCACGGTCAGCACAAAGGGCATCTCCCCAGGGAGTTGTCCTCAACTCTCAAGCCTGGCTAGGATGCTGGTCCTGTCTACCCCCGCAGCACCCAAAACTGTCACCGGCAGCATTTATCATACTGTATTATAAATACCTGTCTGTTTTTATTCTTCACTTACCTGGAGTTCCTCAGGAAGAAAGATCCTAAGGCTGTATGTTAACACCCAATCCCAAGACCCTTCACAGGGCCCCTAGTGCATGAAAATAAATAAAGAAATAAAAGGGCAAGTTCTGTCTCTCCCACATATTAGCAGGGGAAAAAATCCAGAAATGTGCTTATGTCCACCATTTCATTTATTCAAGATAGTGTGTGGGGTATAGGAATAAAGGGAAAAAATCACAGAACAGCCCTGGCCAGTGCAGCTCAGCTGGTTGGAGCGTCATCTCATACCTGAAAGGTTGGGGCTTTGATTCCCCATCAGGGCTCATACCTAGGTTACCAGTCCAATCCCCAGTCCAGGCGTGTATGGGCGGCAACCACTAGATGCTTCTCTCTCACATCTATGTTTCTCTCTTTCCTCTCTCCATTTCCCTCTCTCTAAAAGCAATAAAAAAAAAATGTCCTCCAGTGAAGATTTTTAAAAAATCATAGAATATAAAAATGTGAAGTAACCTGATGATTTAATGCAACTCTACCCTCCCCCATTTTATTTTTTAAATATATTTATTGATTTTAGAGACAGACAGAAACATCGAAGTGAGAGAGAAACATCAATCAGTTGCCTCCCATACACACCCTGACCAGGGATTGAACGCACAACCTAAGTACATGCACCTTTGGTGTACAGGTCCACATTCCAGCCAAGCAAGCCACACTGGCCAGGCGTGCCCTCCCCCATTTTATAGGTGAGAAAACCAAATAACTAGCACCCCAAGTGCAATTGATATAAGAACATATGCTTCCTTTTTACCTCCGAATAACTTTAATTAAAAGTATTCCAAGGATGCAAGAAGAATCTCAGATCTTAAAGCTGAAAAGTCTTTCAAGATAAATTTCAGTCTCCGGCCTTATTCCCATTTAATGGGTAGAATCACTGAGGCCCAAGAAAGTGACTTGGCAGAGTCAAGGTTATCAATCAGTCTCCTGTTCCTGTTGTGCTGCACATCCACTGCTCAATTCCACAGTAAAAATGGAGTCAAACTCACCCCAGAGAACATTAAAATTGCTGCAATACACCTGGGCTAAAAGACGGGGACAGTGTACATTAGACCCAATTTACCGTGGCTGCACCTCCAGGGTTAAAAAACCAGAGGTCAGCAGCTCCATCTATCAAATACTCCCCAACAGAAATCACCCCTGGGGATGCAGAGACAAGCGTGTGGTCACAAGGCCAAGGCTGAGGTTTGCTTGCTTTCATGGCTCTTTGAGGTCTAAGTTCATCCTTCATCTCCCTGCTCCATAAAATATAGTGAGTTTCAAGCTGAAAAATGGGCCAACGATCATCCCAGCCTCTTTGCATACTTAATCCTCCTAGAGATTTTCAGATAAAAATAATCCAACTCCTAAAAACTGTCTCTGGAAAAAGGTATCTTCTCAAACTCTGTGCAATCAGTTGCATTTCCTGGTGGGAGATCATAGTCAGATGTGCGAAAATATGACCTCAGGAGCGCCTGTTTGGAAAGGCAGTTCCCGTAACACTTTACCTTCCCCATGCAAGGGTTTATTCAAGGCTGTGTGGTTGGTGAACCTGAGCACATGGACAGGAGCCACTGCTACCACCAGCCAGCCACCACCTCTTAATGAGGGTCCAGCCATTACACTGACTCAACCACTCTACCCCCGCTTTCCCCACCTGCCGCTACTGGTGAGCGGACCTGGCTCTCCTTCGCCATGTGGCTTCTGCCAACTTGTGGCTTCTGCCGCTCCCAGGCCTCTGTGTCTTTTCACATGTGCGTCTGCTCCTGCTTTCCTGTAAGTCTGAAGACTCCCGGGATGAGAGGATGTGACTACTTGGGTCATTCAGCAACCTGTGCAGGCCACCTTCATGGGAATAGTTCGGGCTGGGTCATGTCCTGGGCCAAGCTGAAGGAACTGGCTCCGCATGAATGGGCACTCATCACAGTCTCAATCACCTGACAGGGCAGTGAAGTCCGGTGGCACCAAAGAAAAACACGGTGACAGATGGAGAAACTGCTCCCTGAGGCCTCTTGTCTCAGCAGGAGGGTGTGGACATGAGATTTCCACACAGGGCAGGACTGCCTGCGCAGGAAACTTTGGAGTGCTGGTTTCCTCTCCTCACCTACGAGTAAAAGGAGCTACGATTTAGTGAGTGGTTCTTACATGGCAGGTCCTGCGCTGCCCACCTCAGAGAGGCTGAGTGACTCAGCCACGTTCGCACTCCTGAGACCAGTTGAGCCAGTTTCCACACCCGCGTCTCAGCGAAGTCTAGCAGCCCCCGAGACGGGGAGAAAGAGAGCCAGGGCACGCGAGTGCATGCCCCTAGAGAAAAAGGGCTTCTGGGTTCCTGGACAATTCCCGTGGCCCAATGCTCCCTCCATTTTCCCTTCCACTCTTTTGAGGGGGTCAAAAACTATTTGGTCCTTCGACAGAAGACAACAAAAGGATCCAAAAGGAGAAATCAACTCAAATGCAAGAACAAACTGAGCAAACTGAGCACCTCCTCAGTTCTGAGTCTTTCAATAAAACTTGAAGCCTGTGATTATTGAAGAGATCCGTGAAATTCCTTCCTGTCGTGGGATGGGAACTAGTCGGTACAAGTGATGTTTTATATGACCACGTCATTTGGAACATGGATTAAAAACACAGGAGTGCAAAACTGTGCAGCTAAAATTTGAGCAAAATCAATGTTAAAGTGTTAGGAGGACAACTTTGTGAATGTAGTTAGTGCCACTGAATTGTACACTTAAAAATCATTTAAATGGCAACTTTTGTGTCATATTTCACCACAGTTTTTTAAAATGGCACTAGGGGTATCAAATACTGCACATGTGAATGGACTGGAAACTGAACCAACGCCTGTAATCATTACAAGTTAACATGGTAAGCTCAAAAAAGAGTTTGATATATCTTTACTTAAGTGATGAACGAGACAAAGAGCCTTCAATTTGTGCATATACTTTATCAGTTTGGGGTGTGACATTCTCCAAAATGCAGATTATAAATCTACCTTGAAAATTAAAATGGAAAGATGCAACTAGAATTTTTAAAACAAAGGATGGCTTTCATATTAAATATTAACATGAATTTCATCGTAATATTATTAAAAGCAATAAATGTTGCTTCCACCAAACTGACCTGGGACAGGGTAGACACCTGTATTGTTTTTGATGATGCCATCATGACCCAAGATATCCCTGAAGCTCTTTTGGGGAACTTCCTTCATATCCAGTTTGCAGGTCACTTAAGAAAGTAGGCTCGTCTCTTTACAGTCATACATCATTTGGGATCTAAAACCACATTATCTGACTGGATCATCCAACTTGTGTATTTACTAGCTTCACTTCAAATGACTCTTGACAACTTCCAGAAGTCGAATTCATCCTAAAATGGGTGAGGTCCCTTCCCATAATGGAAGTCCTACTTGAGGCAAGTGTGACAGGTTCTAGTAAAAACATGGACAGTTTGGAATTAGTTCCAAACTACCTGGAGTGATGGCAGTATTGTTGGACTGTGTACCCAAGCTCCAGAGTTAATGCCTTTGCAAGAGAACTTTGCGTTCACAAGAACATTCTGCAGGGTGGCTGAAGAGTGCCGCCCTCACAGCCCCAGACCGTGTGTGGAAATCCGCTCTGCAGAGAGGCCACGCTGACGCTGTGTTGGCTCGGTCTTTAGTGACAAGCGCAAATCAAGTCCCTGTCCTCCAGGAAGCGTCCTAGCTACTGACAAGAATTCCAAAAGATGGAAAACAAAGGTCTTTTGTATTCACCTCCACTTCAAACACCAATTTTTTCTAATTAAAATGTTTCCCACCTCCCATGCCCACAGTGCTTGACTACCCTCCTCAGCTCCTCCCTACCCCTCCTGCCCTTCTAACTGCCGCTGCTCCTTGTCCTCCTTCCCAGGCAGGAACGATCATCATGCTCTTGCTCAGTGTGGCCGTCACAGCGCTCTCTGTCATCAACGTGGGCAAGAGCATCATGTTCGTCATGACACCCCACCTGTGGGCCACCTCCTCCCTGATGCCCTGCATCGGCTTCCTGCTGGGCTACATTCTCTCCGCTCTCTTCCGCCTCAGTGGACAGTAAGTATTCCTCACTGTCCCATGGGCCTCACTTTTGTCCTGGCCTCTCAGGAAAAGGATGAGCTCTGAGGTCTGGGGGAAGGCATTTTCCCAGCAATATGTCCAAACGCATCAACCGAACAAGGGACTTGGGACTGTGGAGAAATACTGGGAAGGAAGGGAATGGTTTACAAACATTAATCCAGAGACCGATGGCATTTCTCTATCACCCAGAAACCAATGACTCATGGCAAAGTGCTCCCTCCAGAGCCTTAGCTTCCGTCTCCTGCCCAAATTCCTGGGAGCTAATGGCACCGGGGTATCTGCATGGCATCATGATAAGGGTTGATCATATTCTCCCTCTCCAATTTTCCTCCTTTTGGGCCTGGACAAGGACACCATCAAGTGACAGCTCTGCTAAGGGGCACTCAGAGCTGCAGTAGCTGGGACCTCAGCTGTCATCTAACCCAACTGCAAACAGCTGCTACTTTTGGGGAACAGATGGCTTGGAGAGCCTGGTGTGGGAACATCAGGCCCCATCCACAGAGAGCAGAACGTTCCAGGAACCTGTGCTCCTTCCAAGCACAGGCAAATGCGTATGCAGGAGTCTACACACCAGCAGCACCCTAGCGCCCTCCCCACAAAAACAAAAAAGTGTTTTAAAAAAATAATTATCCATAAAGAAAATGAATTGAAGGTCGCGAGAAAGGAGGGGTTTGGGGGCTGGGTGAAAAAGGTGGAGGGATTAAGAAGTACAAATTGGTGGTTACAGAACAGTCTCGGGGACGTAAAGCAGAACATGGGGAGTACAGTCAATGGTATCGCAATAATTATGGTGCCAGGGGATCACTTCGTAAACCACGTAACTGTCTAACCACTATGCTGTATGCCCGAGACTAATGTAAAATAACACCGAATGTCAACTGTAAGGGAAAACAAAAATTTTTTTTAATTTTTTAAAATAATCATCCATTTAAAAAACATGCTAACAAAGAACAAACTACCACAGGAGGTATCACATGGCAATAAAGTAGAGTCGAAAGGCTGCCATGACCATTCGATGTCAATTTTCACAAAGACACAGCGATTCACGCTGAGCACAGCGCCCCCCACGCCAGGTGCCCCATGCCTTCACAGCAGCCTTCCCCACAACGTGCCCAACAGCGCTCAGGGTGCTAGTGAGTAATGACTATTTTAATACACTAATTGCAATTCAGTGAATTTAGTGTATTTTCATTAAATGTGAACATCCCATTCCTTAATCCATAAAATGGACAGCAAAGCCCAGAGAATGTATTGCAAAGACATAAATCTTTGAATCAAGTTTTCTATTTTTCCAGTCATCACATGTTTTGGAGTTCAAGGTATCCAAGCCAGAATCTTGGGGACAGAACAAGGTCCCCAGACATATCAATCTCCCACTGAATGTTGAAATTGTCATTGTCCTGTCTGTAAGCCCAGTATAACAGGCCAGGGAGGGGTACTCACTCACACCTTCCTTTCATTCTTCACCAGCTGGACATTGCTCCAAATTTTAATTTGGCAACCCTACAAAAGTGCACAAATTGTTGATTTCCACGACAGTCAAAAATCTCATAAAAACTCCCGACATGAACCAACTAGGCACCATCTTCCACAAGGCTGGATTAGTGATTTTGAGACACGTCAACTGCGCTTTTCTTGAATCCCTGTACCCTGGCACGCTACCATCTCCCTGTCTTGGGGTGTTCAGTAGGTCTGAGAGTATCTGGGAAGGGAGAGATAAGGAAGTGGGTCTGACTCATGCCTTTTGTGAGGGTACATGAGGTTGGTTCTTTTAACCTGTAGATGTAGCCGCACTATCAGCATGGAGACCGGATGCCAAAATATCCAACTCTGCTCTACCATCCTCAATGTGACCTTCCCCCCTGAAGTCATCGGGCCACTTTTCTTCTTCCCTCTCCTCTACATGATTTGCCAGATTGCAGAAGGGCTTCTCCTCATTGCCCTCTTCTGGTGCTACGAGAAAATCAAGCCTTCCGAGGGTGAGTACCAAATTATTCCCCTTGGAGATCTGCTCTCATTTTGGAGGCATCCAGTTTCTGGCAAGGACCTTCTGGATGGGGCTATCATTCTTATCAAGTCAGTAGGAAACAGAAAGCATCGGGAAGCACAAAGGGACCTCAAAGAGCCCAGGCTACGTCATTCACTGCATTCTGTTTTAGATGGAGCTGGCCTCATGGGACTGAGGCCACGTGGGCTGCTTTAGCTGAGGCCATAAATAGCGTTCAGGAGGCGAATGCAAGGCAGAACTTTCTTGGCCATTAGATAGTGGTAACATACTAGTTGTGTGAAAGGGCCCCTTTTGCAAGAGTTCAGGAGGTCTGTACTTTAGGACCAGGTTCTCGTGTCTGGGAACCAGGTGAGCGCCCCAGCACAACTGGCACCCCACATGAGGAAGAGCATTAAAAAGTAATGCAGCCCCATAGGCCTGCATCCAAAAACAGAATTCCAATTCTTGTTACACAGTAACTTAAGTTTGCTGAACAGTAGCTATCACAATAATCTAGCTTGATCTGATTTATACCTTAATCTGATTACTACTAGATTAATAACTTCCTAGCCAATTAGCACCTATTTTCTGAGAGGTTCAGATCATTTCATTCTCTTCAAAATATAATTGAAACTCAAGAAAGCTGAGTCCCTTCCTCAAAGTGGACTTTAACCTTTTTTTTCCAAAACCAGGAAACACAACCTTACTTGGCAACATTGTCTCAGTATTTTATATTCTAAACATCAGTATATTCTTAATCACTCAATCCTTAAACTCTTATTCCCATGAACTTAATTGAGGGCCACTTGGAGACCTTTTTCCTAGACCCCAGGGGACTGATTTACACCCTCCAAGAAAGATGCAACTTCCCCTGGTGAAATTATCTTATAGTAGGCAAATGTCAACTTACAGTAAACTAAAATTTAACCTTGGTTGTCAAGCAGCCAAAAGAAACCAATAAATAGCTGACCATACTTCAGAGCAATTTTGTAGGTTTTGGTTCAAAACTACAGTGGAATTGTAGAAAACCTAGTCCAATGCTTATTTAAGAGCAACTCAGGAAATCCGTGGCCCATTGAAGTCTCTACCCTCTTAACAAAAAAATTAAAAAGCAAGAGCGGAAAAAGATTTCTACACGGTGGACTAAGGGCCCAAGCAACAGCTCAGGGTGAAGACTCTGTCACGTATTTGTGACTTTGACCCCTGTACCCTTCTACAGAGATGGGAGACCAGGAAAGGTAAACCCTGACCCCTGTCTTCACTGCTCCTCACCACACCCACGCAGCCAGGAAAAGCAGACCAAACAACAGAATGGGGTAGTGGCAGCAGGTGGGGGGCCTGGAAACACCTGGGAAGACTTCCCTAAAGCTCCTTCCTCCCTGACCCCTCCTTGCTCCCCAAATGCAGTCAACAACCTCACTAAACGCAACCCCTACTACACTGCGTGTCTGAGGAAGTTGGAGCTGGAGTCCTGAAGGCCAGTATCCTGCTCACTAGACCTTTGTGACTACTAGTACCAGCAGGGAAATGGAGGGAAAGCACATCTTTCCTCTGAGTTAGTCAGAGCAGCAGCAGTAGAGAGAAAGGGTAAAACAGAGCCCACCTTAGGGGGAAGTTGGTATTCTCTTATCTTCCAAATTGAATAAGCTTTGTATAAACGATTCTCATTCTTCTTCCCCACCCATAACCCTTTTCAACTTCACAGACAAAACAAAAATGACCTACACAGCTGCTACGACTGAAGAAACCACTCCAGTCACTCTGGGAAATGGTACCCACAAAGAGGACTGCTCCCCTTACACAGCCTCACCTTGCCCCTGTGGCCTGGATTCAGGTCAGGTGGATCGGGAAGCCAGTATGGTAAACTGCGGGGAGAAAGCGGCAAGGTGAACGCACAAGTAGCATCTGGGTCTTTCTCCAACATTTCCAGCAGAAACTATCAGGATCATCAAAAGCTTTGCCTGGAGGGTCGGGGGGCATGTAACCTAAAAGCCTCACCTACCTCCAGCTCAGAATTTGATACTTATTTAAAAAAAAAAAAAACTAAAGACTTGTTCAATGGCACCCCTATGAAAGGAGCCAAAACTGCCTTTTGCCCCTGCATCTCCAGAACAGTGCCCAATTGGCATATAAAAAGGTGCTCAATTTCTAGTTAAAAATGCTTTCCTAAAAATCAAATATCCAAATCCTCTTCCAAGTTTTATGACTAAAAAAAACAAACGCCCGGAGAGCTGTAGAATTGGAAGACTTCAGAAGTCTTTTCTAATAACCTTTAAAAAATTCAGATACCATTCCCTCCCTTTTGACATCACTACTGGGATTAAAGCTCCTGAGAATGCAAATGCATCAAGTACACAAAAGCAAACGTGATTTAAATATGCAAGAGCAAGTAGCCGAGACAAACTCACAAACTCAGCCATGATGAAAGCATATAATCCCAGAAGTAGAGGGGGAAAACTTTAACAAGAAAAAGCCAGGCAACGAGAAATATAAAAATCAACAGAACTGTTTCACTAATCTAATGGTCCAGCCCATCAGTTCATTAGTTATCAGTGGTTTCCACATTATGCTCCCTCAAAATTCAGAGTTTAAGCTACTGCCAAAGAGTGGTTTCTCAATTCAAAGAAAATACTCAAATTAGGATTCTTAAAATTCAAATTTTCGCCAAAGAAATTTCAACATGTTTGCATATTGCTCGTGTGCATACAAGCCTTAGGCCAAAGATGAAAGAACAGTATTAACACTTGCAAACTGCTGACCACGCCTCACTACTTGCGATTTCTGTGTCATTTAATGATTAGATACAACTGAAACTGTGACGATTTCAGGACATCAGTCTGGCAAATGTCCAAGACTACCAATATTCCCAATACCAATACAAACTGAAGAATCACTTATTTGGGCCACTAAAAGACCATATTTATCTTTTTTCTTTTTTTTTACATATTATACGTTGACCTAGCTATTTTAAGTTTTCTCTATCCAACAGACATCATTTGCTAGGAAACTTGGTTAAGTACAACAAAATAGAGAACAAGTTTAGCTTTCTGAGGAAGGGAAGGCTGGACTTGAGATGTATTACCCTCAGAGGAAAAAGGTGGACGTAGTAACACTGTGGCTAAGCCCACACGGTGAGACATCGCTAGACTCACTGGGATCACATTGTAAGGCGTATGTGCGGCCGAAGCACGCACCACATCGTAAGGTATAGAAACGTCACATCACTGCATTGTACACCTGAAACTAAGGGTATATTGCATACTAACTATACTTTAAAATACATTGCAGATAAAAAAGATGTTACCCAAGTACTGGATGAAAGGAATATATAAATGTATAGAACACAAAAGTTGCACTATGCCCTGGCCAAGACGGGTCTCAAAACTGCTTAGGCTCACCCCCACACTCCTCAGGATTTCTCAGGTCCTGGATCTGAGAATTTAGGCCAACTTGCTGGTTCAAATCACCTCCATCTTCTCTACCATTTGTGTAAAGGCTCTTATTTTATTGCCTCACTGTGTAACAAATTATTTCCATTAGGTTGGCCACGTTTATTTGGTTTTTGTTTAAGATGGCTCTAGTAGCGCTTAGTTAACTTTATTTGAGACAATTTTGTTATATTGTGACAGCTCTATCTGTGCATTTTTAAAAAACTTACCAAACTGAATTTTTGTGTAGCCATTTTAATATTGGAAATGGAAGAAAATAGGCAACAATTTCAGCGTATTATATTTCAAGGAGGGTAAAAACAAAACTGAAACCCAAAAACAGGATTTGTGCAGTGAATGGAGAAGATGCTGTGACTGAGGAACCTGTCACAAGTGGTTGGTGAAGTTTCACGCTGGATGTTTTCTCACTGAACGGTGCTCCGCTCAGGTAGACCAGTTGATACAATCGTGTCAAGATGTTGAGAACAATGTTTTACCACCGGGGAGACAGCCGACATACTTAAAATATCCAAATCAATAAAGTTTTTGGTGAAAATTAAAAAAAAAATGTGCCTTTTATTTTACCGGAAAAAAAAGTTTCAGCCAACCCAACAGTAAGCCACTTATACTTCCCTGTTTAGGACTAGAGGGGCAGGAAAAAATGGTGAGACGTCAAAGTACAGACACCACACCGTTACCTATTTTACAAGCTCAAGGGAGTAAAAAAAAACCCTGTCCACTTGCCGGCAACTGCTTGGCTCACTCCCACAGCCTTCAGAAAAACACCATTAGGAAAAAACTAGCTTTTGCCATTTCAAATAAAGCCAGTGCCCTCCACCCAAGTTCAAGCATACCACAAAAACTCTCCCCAGAGTCGCCTTCCCAATTTAGTGGCCCAAGTTCTAGTCATTACAGGCAAGTAGTCTTCATGCCAGTACATCACAGAGCTTTTAGAGAAGTCCAAGCAGCAACTCCCCCTACTGAATCCCCTCACACCTGGGGAAAACCAAAAGCAATCTTTCTGGTGCTTTCCTCAATATCCCTGTAGGGCTAGGGCACTCGGCACTTACGTGTGGCTTTAGAATTCTGGAATTAGACTTTGAGTTCCAGTACCAGTCCATCTACTTGCTCCTCTCTTTGGCCCTGAACTTCTTCCAGTAAAATGGTATTACACAAGTAGTTTTGAAGAGTCAGTGAATGTTGTTACTCAGTTACCAAATATTTGTCTAGCCTAGCACTCAAATAGAGGACTAAAAAGGTCCAGTCCGACAATCCTGTAGAAAATAGCTGATTACCTGCAGAGAGCAAGCCATAAAACTTCAAAGACGGACAGAGAACCTTAAGCAGCTTTCACTACTGTTTTCCCCTAAACAGATGTTGTCACATCCATGTCTCAGGAATACAAGAAAAAGCATGTGAACCTTTTAAAGTATTCATGTGCACTGACCTAAAAAACAAACCAACCTTTATGTGAGCACCTCTAACCATCACACTTTTATTACTTCTAAGTCAGGCATAAAACATTGTCAACTTGCCTCCCAAATTGTCCTTTTCAAATTTTTATGTATTTTAGAGAGACAAAACATCCATTTGTTGTTCCACCCATCTATGCATCCACTGGCTGATTCTTGTATGTGCCCCACCAGGGATCAAACCTGTAACCTTGGCATATCAGGGCGATGCTCTAAAACCAGCTGAGCTACCTGGTGAGAGTCCAGACTGGCCTTGTCCTGACTACAGGAACCTAAGAACGTACCCTGATGCCAAAAGAATAGTGATAATAAAGGGAAACAGCATGGGAGGTCCACGACACACCACCATGTTATTAAACAGTTCACGGATTTCTTTGCCCATCTTTTGACTAGCCTAGAAATGTCAAAAGTATTACTTGATTTATGAGGAAAAATAAAGAACCTGACCAAATGACTCCAGGATTCTCTACAAGAAATTCTGAATGTGGTAAATGTGGATGGGGATGGAGTAAATAGCACACACCCTTCAGACAGACAAAAGCAGTTTTATAATCTTTTATTATCAATAACAAACAGCTGCTTTAATGTCCTTGCCAGGCAGCTGTTAAAAGGTGGGTGAGAGGACACCCTTGACCCTAACAAGAAAAACTCAAATTAAGCCTTTATGTACAAGCAAATTTAGAGCTCTTTTAAGTGTCCAAAGCTATAAATTAGTTTAATTGACACATTAAACTAATTCTGAATTAACATATTTGAATAACCAAGAACTAAAATGTTCAAATTTTTTTCTAGTACAAAAAAATTAAATTTGCTTTAATTATAAAAGAGCTCTGTCAATATACACAAACTATATACTTCAGACATTCACAAAAATGTGAGCAGAAGGCTTATCAAAAGACATTTAATACAATTAGTTTTCAACAGCCCCTTGGTGGTCCACATCTACAAAGATATCCAGCCCAACCCAACCCCCCTCCAAATCCCACCCCCACAGAAAAGCACATACTTACCAGAATTTTTAGCAAGTATGCTTTGGGAATTTGTTTTTGTTTTTTAAAAAGGCCCCCGGGCAAGTTATTTACAGTTTAATTGCCACTGTCAACTGATCTGGATCTGGATCTAGACCGGGACCTGGACCGGGACCGGGACCTCTGGCGATCCACAGATGCTGGAGACTTAGATCTACTTGAAGAACCACGTTTCTGGCTCTTCTCAGGTGCAGGGGACCTACTAACAGAACGGGACTTGCTCCGGCTCCGGCTCCGGCTCCTGCTCCTAGAGCGACTGTAAGATTTGCGACTCCGAGAACGAGATCGGCTACGAGACCTAGAGGAACTCCTGCTCCGGGAACGAGACCTGCTTCGTGACCTACTGTGAAGGGGAAAAAAAAATACAACATAAGCAGCAGGCCCTACAAATCCATTAAGTAAAACTTTTGACAGAAAAATATTAAAGAAATACCTATGTCTTTTGCTGCCTTCAATTAATTTGATTTTTCTCCCATTTATTTCCTTTCCAGAAAGTTTTTCAATAGCATTCTTTAAGTCACCATAAGAGGCAAACTCAACCACCCTACAATGGGGGGGGGGGGGGAAAGAAAAAATCCATTTATAAAGTTATGTACATCTTATAGTATAAGATACAGAAACCTAGATTGAATACCTTTTCTATGCTCATTTTGCTATTGCTATGTCAAGTCTTTAATTCCCGATGGGTAATGTGGCATTAGAGCGAGGTTTCTCGTCCTCATAACTGTTGACATTTCAGGCTAAACAAGTCTTTGTTTAGGGGGGCTTTCCCACAACATGCCTGGACTATATCCACATGCCAGGCATTGCCACATGTCCCAGGGGAAGCAAACTAACCTGAGAACCAAGAGCAAGTGCAAGTGCAAATTTAAGTACTCAGAAACACTCACAGTAAATCTTCCAAGATATTTTTAAAGGCTTATAGTCTTCAGTGGATACTCACCCTTCATTTAATTTAGGTCGATGTGCATCTGCAAAGGTTACTTCTCCAGCTTGTCTCATAAAATCTTTGAGATCCTTAACGCAAGACAATTGCGTTAAGCAGAGAAGTGGAAAGATGACACACAAACAACAACATAGCATAAAAACAAGACTACTGAAAGGGAAGATGTTAGATAAAGTACAAACATGGCGTTCACCACACTTGTATTCTATCAGAATTCAAAATTAATCTATGCCAGGGCACGAAATAAGCAAAGAGCATATTGCTTTTAAGCAAAATGCTAAAGGAAATTCAGATTTTAACATTAAGTAGTATTAGTCTATACTGAGCTCAATACAAAAGGAAAACAAACAAACAAAAAAACAAAACGAAAAGAACAAACAAAAAGAAACAGTACATACTTTAAAAGACTAAAGTAGAAACTTTATATTTAAAAACAGAGTATTTACAAGACACGTTATTTTGTGCCCCATATGTCATTAAAAAAGTTTACTTTACCTTTATTATTATTTCCCTAGGCTAGTCAAGCAGCAAACCGTTAATCGGTCGAAGAAACCTCCATGACATATGCCCGACTGGCTCTTCGCCACCCACTCGAAGGATACTACCCAATCGATGGAAGCCTTTAATCGCACAGCCCTCCCTATTAGCAGACTACTGGCGGATGCAGACAGGTTCTACTCTTGTGCAGTTACCAAGGACCACTTTATGCGAACAGGATTCCAACGACCAACTAATTTCGTATCTTTGAACTCTTTCGATCAGGACCTCTTATTCGGAAGCGTTACAGGAAGACAGCTCTCAACTTAGGAATCAGATCACGTTATCAGCGCTCTGGGATCGCTGCGACCTGGCACTTCAAGTAAGTGCCCCGATTACGTCTAGACCGGCAAACACAGATCTAGAGGTGGCCAACTGATCACTGTAGGAGCTGACTGGCAAAGTCAACCAGGCCCAACCAAGAGTGACCAAGACAACGATTAGGATAACCCACAGGCACTCCTCGTCATAAGGCCAACGACACAGATAGGCTGGCAAATAAAGGGTTTAATATTTGGTTAAAATTGATTTTAAAAACAAGAAAAAATATCCTCAAAACATTTACATTTGATCACTAATATTAAAGTTTGAAATATCCCCCAATTACATTTAATTAAAATTTTAAAATTACAATTAAGTCCATTAATTAAATATAGAATTACTTTTAATAAAATATTAATAAAACATTAGCTACCCATTCCATTAGTTAAAAAAAAGCCACATTAAAATATCTCAAAACTGAATTTCTACAAACCTGCCAGCTGACTCTTGAAGATAAATTCTCAACTATGAGCCGATTTTCTGTTCTTACCGGTGGAGCATTTCTGAAGAGGAAAGCGGGTATTCACAATGGAAGAAATACAGCAATGTGCACTTATTTTGCTCAACTGCGAGCAACTTTAAGCAATCAGATATAACAAGTCAGTCAAACGACTTCATCGACTGTTTCTGAATTATTTCATGATTCATTATTACAGACTTAGCAGAAACAGCAGACCGACACAGGACTAATGGCACTGACTTTTTGGTAAATATCAGAATCACTTGTTGCTAACAGTTCATAGTCATTAAATACTCATGTAACAGTAACGATTCAAAACAGCCATCCACCATCTCATACCGTCTATCATTTCGAGGTCTGCGACTGCTAAAACGATCAGAATAGCGTCCTCGACCTCTTCCACCACGAGATCGAGCCCGAGCATGTTCAATAGTAACCCTGCAGAAAGGGAAGAGAAATCTTCACTACCCCCATAAGCTATGTAAGAAATATCCCAGCATACCCAAATTCTCTATCTTACAATGCTAATTATAAAACTAAGATTCTCACCTTTCACTGCAGAGTTCTTTTCCATCAAGTTCATATACGGCATCATCTGCATCCCTAGGATCCTCAAATTCCTAAAATATAAGCATAAAGAAAATGTAACATGTAGCACAGTCTTAAAAGAGCATTCAACAGCACGTCAAGAGCACTGAAAACACAGACGGGAAAAGAAGTATGTTAACGACAGTGCCATACAGATTAGTAAGCCCAAGTTGACAAGAGACCGGGAGTGGCTCCCCTCCAGTCGGCAGTGGCTGCAGCACAGTCAGCAATGACGTTCCTGATTAAGAAAATTCATTGCCTTAAGACTGCATAACGGTTTTTAAAGATGCTCTACCTGGACTAAGATCAATAATCTTTATCAACTTAGCAATGGATAATCCAACCAGTTTCAAATACCTACCACAAAACCAAAGCCTCTTTTCAGATCGATATCTCTTATTCGCCCATATCCCTTGAAGAATCTTTCCACATCCTTTTCCCTGGCTGATGGATTTAGCCTCCCGATGAATACTCGACAGCCGCTCATGACGCCCGGCTAATTATTTCCTGTTAGAAAAATAGTTCAATTGACACAATACAAGTGAATGTCAAAGGAATGCCTGGTCAAGGGGTCAAAAACATGAACGGCATAAAATAAAATGTTTACCGGATGATGTTATAAACAAGACTGCCAAGAGTGCCTCTTATTAGGCCAGGTCCCTTGCAGACAAAATTAAAACTCGGCTCTCAACACGATCCTTCCCTGGGCCCAGAACGCAGCAACCGCAACGCCCACTGCCGCCTCTGGAACTGCGCAGCCTCACACTCTCCCCGGCTCTTCTGGCCCCCTCCCATCTGCCGCAGTTAGGAAAGGCCGAGAAGTGCGGGCGGAGCGGGACCCGCCCTCCGCAAGGCCAGCCCAATGGCGACAGGCCTCGCGCACGTCGCCGCCTCTCGGGAGCGTCACAGCGGGTGGAAGCCGGAATCTCGCGACGCCACGGCCGCGCCTGCGCACACCGCAGCAGGCGGACGCTAGGCAGCCACAAAATGGCGGCGGCAGGGCCGCGGTGGGAAGGGCCGCCCGTGCCAAAGTCCATTCTCCCTCCCCCTCCCCCGACTCCACTGTTTCGGAGTCACCGGGCCCGCCCCCCGACACCCCGAACCACACCCCAGGCAAAGCCCACCACTCCAAGGTTTCGGCTAGTGAGGAGGCAGGGAAGGGCACACTACCCGTCCCTGTAACACGACCAACCAGAACCGCCCTTCCACCTTCACTTCCCCTCAAACAATACCCAAAGGGAGACGTGCCCCAGCGCCCACCTCGGATAAACTGCGCTCATTGGACGCCGTCCTCCGCAAAGAGAGCAGCCTTGACCACTCGCGATCTGAGTGGCCATGAAGAAGCCTCGATCCGAGAAGCCATTCCCTCAAAGTGAGCCACTCACCTACCGGACAGGATCTTTGGCTGCTGAGACCCAAGAGAGGTCCGTAGTCTGCGACGGAGCCGTCTGCCTCCCCACAGACCAGGACTCAACTCGTCTATGTCTCTCCACAACTGACGCACTTAGCTGCTCTAGCGTTCTACAAAATGGAGGGTGCGCCTCTGCGTCACTTCCGAGACCGCCCATGGCCCTCCCCCCTGGGTCCCACGACGGAACTTTTCACGGGGCCAGACGCCGGCCCGGCGACAGTCCTAGCGACCCTCCCCTGCGGTGGGCGGGGCCAAGAGCCGGCCGGGGCGTGGGCGCGCTGTCAGGTACCCGGCGCTGGAGGGGCCGCGGTTGATGACGTGTGCTCTTCCTCTGCCGGAAGAGTTGGGTTCGTCGTTCCTTCTCGCGTAAAAGAAATACCTTAAGACAAATGACACTTCTTTTTTATCTGAAATTTTTTTAAGATGCCCGAAGAATACTGGATTTAAAAACTCAGGCTTTGCAAAACTATCTGGCCATCTCTGACCCCTTGCTGCTTAATTTCAGATCTCTTGTTGGAAGACCCTCCTTTATGAACAGTATTTTAACCATACCACGGACGTGTAGTTTAAAGGAAGACAGAGAAACTGCAGTATTTTTTTAAAGATTTGATTTGTTTGTTTTTAGAAAGGGGAAGGCTGGGAGAGAAACATTGGCTGTCTCTCACACAGCCCCAACTGGGGACCTGGCCCGCAGCAACCCAGGCATGTGCCCTGACCAGAAAACCAGTAGTTTTTAAATGGGAGGTTTTTACGTGATGACATACTGAAGTGGGGACTGCAGCTAGAAGGCCAGCTTTTTAAATTTTTTAAATTGTATTCTTTATTGTATATTTTCCATTACCACTCAATCCCCGTCATACCCCTCTCCACTCCCTCCAATCACCACACTGTTGTCCATGCCCATGGGTCCTTTTTCTTTTTCGCTGGATCCCTCCACCCACTAACAGCCCCCTCCCCCCCAGATGTCGTCCTGATCTCCATCTCTGAGTCTGTCTCTATTTGGCTTATTTAGTTTGTTCATTAGATTTCACATATGAGTGAAATCATATGGTATTTGTCTTTCTCTGACTGGGTTACTTCACTTAGCATAATATTCTCCAGGTCCATCCATATGGTGTCAAAGGGTAAGATTGTCTTCATTTTTACGGCCGAGTAGTATTCTATTGTGTAAATGTCCCATAGTTGTTTTATCCACTCATCTACTCATGGACAGTTGGGCAGCTTCCAAATCTTGTTGATTGTAAATAACACTGCAATTAACATTAGGGTGCTTATGTTCTTTCCAGTAGCATTTGGGGTTTCTTCGGGTATGTGCCCAGAAGTGGGATCGCTGGGTCAAAAGGCAGATTCTTTTTTGAGGTATCCCCATACTGCTTCCCACAGTGGCTGCACCAGTCTGCATTTCCACCAACAGAGCAAAAGGGTTCCCCTTTTTCCACATCCTCACAGCACTTGTGTGTTGATTTACTGATGACAGCCATCCTGACCAGTGTGAGGTGATACTTCATTGTGGAACCACAAAAAGCCCTGCATAGCAACAGTGAGCCTGAGAAAGAACAAAAAGGAATCATGCTACCTGATATCAAACCATACTATAAGGCCATAGTGATTAGAATAGCATAAAAATAGGCACATAGATCAATGGAACAGAATAGAGACCCCAGAAATAAACCAACACCTTTATACTCAATTACTATTCAACAGAGGAAACAAGCACATACAATGGGCTAAAGATAGTGTATTCAATAAATGGTGTTGGGAAAATTGGACAGATATGTGCAGAAAAATGAAATTAGACCACCTTCTTACACCACACATAACAAAAAAATCAAAATGGATTAAAGACTTAAATGTTAAACCCGAAACCATAAAAATCCTGGAAGAAAACATAGGCAGTAAAATCTCAGACATTGCTTGTAGCAATATTTCACCTGATATATCTCTTCAGGCAAGAGAAACAAAAGAAGCATGAACAAATGGGACAACATCAACCTAAAAAGTTTTTGCATAGTAAAGAAAATGATGAACAAAATAAAAAGAGAACCCACAGAATGGGAGAGCGTATTCGCAGATACATCTGATAAGGAGTTAATATCCAAAATTTATAGAAGGCCATCTTGCATTGAGTCCAGAAAGCAGATTTCTGTATTTGAACTACACTAAAACTGAGCTGGCTAGAAGAGGTTTCAAGCTACTTTTAAGTCCAAATGGTATTTGGTTAACCCTCCCTGTTCAGGTTTCTGTAATGTAACACATGAATGCCCGCCATTTTCAAAACTAGTATGTCATGTTTTCAAAATGGGTGTGAAACATAGCCCTCCACTTCCTTAACTCTGCATTTTCCCGGCGAGGTTGTCAAGCTTAGAAATTTAGGCATAAAGATGGTGAAAGCTTACTTTTCTTTAACGCTTTTAGGTGGAACCCAAGGCACCTCACTTTAGAGAGGCACCCAGAATCTAGGGTTGCTGCTTGTAACTAGAATTACACAGAGATAAATAAAGTAGTTCAAGAAGGAACAGAGCTACCAGGCCTTTAACTCTGGCCCTTACTCTGACCTCCTCTGACCTCCGGGCATTTAGGAACTCTGGGTTAGAACTTGGATAGTTTGTATGGCATGGGCTCGTCCATTCATGCATTTTTATGTTTATTTTTAAAAAAGCCTCACTGGGTACTCAGCAAAATTATGAAGTTAGTTATCTATTGTGCAGGGAATTAAGGATGGATTTAAAAGAAAATATATGTGTACCTGTTAAGTTAAAAGAAGACACATATTTAGCTGCTAGCCTGATAAATACTGGCATTTCATAATGCACAAATTGTCCCAAGCCAGTACTAATTTCATTAATTTGTTTGCTTTCTGCATAATTTTTTGAAAAACAGTTCTTCCAATTATTTTCTACATTTTATGTTGACTGCAAAGCAACTGCTTGTGATTTCACTCACCAAACATTTTTGCTGCAATAAGAGAAAGTAATCCAGAAGAGGTTTTATGGAGGTAAAAACCAGGAGCAACAGGGTACGCCATGGGAAAAGTGGTTGCCTTCGGCCCATGGTGGTGTGATTTTCTTCAGGACTAATTTTTTAATAAAGCCTTTTCTCTTGACTTATTTACTGTTAGAAAGTTTATGATTTCCACGAAGGTCATTTTTCATTTCTATCGCATAGGGACTGAAGCTGCTATGTTTTAAACTGCTTGTCTCCTGCGACGCTTGTTTGTTCCATGGCAGCTCTCTAATAAGTCTCCCTACCAGATTGTTTCTTAACAATGTCCCCAACCAACTACTGTTCCACGAGCACAATTACTCTGCCTCCTATGTGGTCCTTCAATATTCTGTGTGCACTCCTACAATTCCTTCATTACCGAGGGTGGTTTCACATTACATTTTTAAATGGCGGGGGCTGGGGCAAATCAAAAGAAGAAGAATATCTCGTGATGCATTATGCATGGTAAGTATATTCAATTCAAAGGCCGTTATTCATAAATAAAGGATATGGGGCGGGGGGACACAGCCACTCTCATTCATTTAATTATTGTCACATCTATCGTCCTGTGATGGCGGGGCTGAGTGGTTGCAATAGGGACTGCAGGCCCACAAGATCGAAAATATTTACTGTTGGGCCCTTTGCGGAACGAGTTTGTCAGCCCCTACACTAATAGATTCCCGGACTTTAAACTGTGAATGCTCCACCCGACTCCCTTTGCCAGATAATAAAATCATGACAAAAAGACAGGATTTGATCTTTAGTTCTAAACAGAGTTTATTTTATTCCAATTATTAAAAGAAGGATATCCTTATTATAGCAAAAATGTTCAACAGGAAAAGTCATTGAAAGAAGAGAATACTCATGAGCCTATCCCACCAAATCCAGCTCTGATTATATTTCTCTCTATTTCCTTCTCATGGTTTTTGTCCTGAGTGTGTCGCATGCTTCCTTTTCTAATAGCACCATCATTTTTAAAAAAATCATAGATATGAACATGTAAAAGGTCATCCTCATTCCCAACAGTGAAGGGTAAGTATTTGGCTTTTTTATAATTTTCCTTTCGTGTTTTTCTGTAAGTGCAATTGTATCTTCAAAATATAAATCATCCTCATACATAGAATTTGGTATCATGAGGTTTTTTTATTCATAAAACTTAATCAGGGCATTTTCCATGTTTCTTTGTTTTTATATATTTATGGTCAAAATGCATATTCAGATTTGTATCTGTTTTTCCACTTACATGCCACAACTGCATGCCTGGGAAAATATTTATTCTGACCAAGCTATTCTGTTTCTCCAAAAATCTCCTAACTCTCACCAGATGTTTAAAAATCTCTATCCAAAACTCCAAACACTAAGAAAAACATGTTGTTTCCTTGACTCTAGCTAATCTAAAAGTCTTTCAAAGGAAAAAGTGTCCTTAATCTCTCTTGGAAATGTATGTAGGTGTTTTAAAAACATTCAGTTTTGCCCAGGCTAGTGTGGCTCAGTGGACTGTGCGCCAGCCTGTGATCCAAAAGGTCCCGCCGGATGCCCCTAGTTGGGGGTATGTGAGAGGCAACTGATGTATCTCTCACACATTGATCTTTCTCTCGCTCTCCTCCTTCCCTTCCCTTCTCTCTAAAAATAAATAAATAAAATCTTTTTTAAAATATTCAGTTTTGACTCAGATTCACCCCTTCATACCTATCTGACTTCTTTCTGTTGCTACATCCTGATTTTATTGTTGTTCTTTAATTTAGTGCACAATAATTAAAATACCTGTGAACCCGCTAAGGTACTCTGAGTGAGGGTAATAAATAACTCAACTGAGGGGTCTCCTTTAAGCTCACTCGTGTGGCTATTGACAGGCCTCAGTTCCTTGTTGGCTGGAGACTTTTCGGTTGTTTTCAAGTGAGTCTTTCCATAGAGTGCCTGAATATCCCCACAAAATGGCAGCTGACTGTCCTGAGAGGGAGGGATCTGAGGGAGGAGAGAGCGCATGAACCCAAGATGGAAGCTACCTGATCTTGGAAGTTACATACCGCAGTATATTAGTTTCCTAGGGCTGCCATCATAAAGCACCAAACACAACGGGAGTTAAAACAACAGAAACATGTTGTATTACAGCCCTGACCCATGTGGCTCTGTTGGTTGGGTGTTGTTCCACAAAGCAAAGGGTCACCAGTTTGAGTCCCGGTCAGGGCACATGTCTGGACTTTGGGACTAGTCCTGATCAGGTGTGTACAGAAGGCAACCAACTGATGTATTTTTCCCTCTCTTTCTCTCTTCCTTCCCTCCTCTTTATAAATAATAATTTATATATATTTTTTTATATTTATAGTTCCGGAAGCTGGAAGTCCCAAACCAAAGTGTCAGCAGGGCCATGCTCCCTCTGACAGCCTGGTGGGGAGTGGGGAGGGGAGGTAGGGATCCTTCCTTGCCCCTTCCTATTTTCTCATGTTTGCCAGTAGTCCTCGGTGTTCCTGGCTTGTAGTGGCATCGCTGCAGTCACATGGTCATCTCCTGTGTGTCTTCACCATCTTCCCTCTGTGCATATCTCTCTTTGTTTGGATGTATGTTCAAGTTTCCCCTTCTTATAAGGACACCAGTCATACAGGATTAGGGTCCACCTAACTCCTTTTAACTTGATCACCTCTGTAAGGACCCTATCTCCACTGGGACACATCCTGAGGGTTAGACTTCAGTTTGGGAGGACACGACCCAGCCTGTAACCTCTGCATATGCTCTCAGTCACACCATCCAGCCCTGTTGCAATGTGGGAGGGAGCTACGCAGGCTGTGAGAAGACAAGGAACAGACAACAGAGAATCACTTTTGAGGCTAACAACCCCAGTGCTGCTGCTTCACTAGACCATGGAAGTTATCGGGCCGCCATTGCCTCAGCCTCTGCCCTCCATCTTCACAGTACCCCATACCTTCACTCGGCTTCTCTTTCTGGTCTGTCTTGGAGAAAGAAGTTCAATTTCTTTCCAAGGCTCTGGTTCTTCATGTACCAGATCTTGCTCCATCAATTCTTTTTCATTTTTAATTTCAAGTCCCCCCCTCTCCACCACCTTTTTAACTTTCAACTGCCAAACATGACTTTATTTCCCTCTTTTCAAAGTAAAAAAAAAAGCCTCCTCTTAACCTACGTCACTTGTCAAATGGCTCCATTTCACCTTTCCTGAGCCAACACATTTCTTAACAGAGCAGGTAGTCCGCACGCTCTGAGTTAGCCCTTTCTCAAGCTCTCCTTCATCCCCACCAGCATTCCACCCCACCTCTCCACTAAAACTGCTCTCAACGTTCATCACCAACCTAACTGCAAAATCCAGTGGTCTCTTTACCATCCACATCTATCTCCCTTAATAAAAGCTGTCATTGATCTTTCTCTTACTGCACGACAGGCACAGTGCTGGGGCTTTGCATGAATTAACCTACTCAGCCCTAATACAACTCGCTAAAGTCTGGCCACATTTTCCTTTTTTTTTAATATGTTGAAATCAAAGTTCTAAGTCCCACAGCTGGAAGAGGTGGCACCTTGCACTGAACCCTGTATGACTTTTCTCGCTCTGTGCTTCTAAAGGGTCTTCTCTCCAAAGTTGGAGGAGTCACCCAAAGTGGGAATCAAAAATCATTCTTGCATTGTTTTAAGCCAGGAGAGAAAATTCCTCATCACAGGTAGAAAATTGTAGCTACGTTTTTGTCTCTCTGTTACAAAGGTGTGAGCTAGAATGTGGAAATGGATTCAGCATAAGCGATTACTAGTTAGAACCGAAGCATCTAGGGTGTTACAAGTGGCATCCACAGGCCAGATCACACAGGGGAAGGAGCTGGAATCAGAGACTGAAATAGGGCCTGGCACATCACAGGCACTCCAACACCCCGTGGTCAGCAATCAGTCTATGATGCCCAGCATGGTGCTGGACCCTTCTAGGCCTCCATTTTCTCCTGTGAGAAATGGGTCAATAACAGTACTTAGTGCACAGGGTCGTGACGAGGTTGAAGTGAGGCAATGCGTGTCATGTGTTTGATCCAGGGCCTGATACACTCAACAGTACTCCTTTGCCTATAAGGAGTACTGCAAGTAGCTTGTCTCTCCATTCAGAAAGGACAAAAATCATTGTGACAAAGAGAAATGAGACAGGGACTTAACGAACATGGAAGTTTCTTTTCTGGTCTTTGGCCTCCTATCAGACTCCAAGTTTCTGTGGCTCTGGATTCCTAGGAGTGTCTCACCATGGATTCAACCAGAGCTCTACAGAGCTCATGGGACAACCTAATAGCTGCAGCAGAATACCTTCCTCCAGTTCTCCTTAGCCGAAGCCATGGCCATTTGAATTCAATACTCAATATCCAAGATCTTAAGAAAGATGATTTTGTTGGTGTTTATTTGAGGTACAATGATCAGGAAGAAGCACATGGTAGAGCTTGCCATTCCCTTCCACAACTGTCTATCCAAGAGGAGGCTATTTCTTCTGGACTCAACTTGACCAACTTGTGGGTACCCTGACCTATCAGCAGCTAGGATATCAAGTGGTCTTCACTGGATTGGTCCTGTGTGCCCTGACCCTGGTTATTGTATCAGGGGAGGAATAATTTCCAGGGTTGGGGGTGATCTGGGTGGCGTCTCTCTCTGGGCGGGGGGAGGGGTGTACCCCACCACATTGGTTCTGTCGTGAATTGGTATGGGAAGTTCATACTTTCAAGCCTTCCCTCTTAATACTGGAGATGAAAAGAGCCCAGTAATTGGTCAGTCCTCAGTTCCTGACAGCTTTTGAGTGGGGTAGGTGTAGAGGACAACAAGTATTGGGAGGTGACTCTTGGTTTGATATGACCCTTTTCTGGGTCTTTCTCTCTCTTAGAAATCCCTTGAATGGTTTGGTCTTCAGAATGTTTCAGGAATGTAATCTCCCTTTCTCCTCCCTGTTTTGTTTTTTTGTTTGCTTGCTTTGCTTTTGTTTTTTATTTCCTTGGCTCTCTCCCTTGCTGCAGCCTGGCTTTCCCTGACTCTTGATCCATAGCAAAGAAGATGTCCCCATCACGCCACGCAGCTTTCACATCTCCTCCATCCACAAAGAGATCCCAGAATGAGAGTGAAATCTCTTCATTGAAATTCCAAATGCCCTGGAGTGGAAGATCTGATTAGCCCAGTTTGGGCGAGGTGTCTGTCTTGGTCCAATCAGAGGAGATGAGGAGACACAATGTACACATGGATGTTGGAGAACCCACCTCATAGGTGAGGGTGAAGTTTAACAGGGTCATTGTAAACTACGCTGACACCCCAAATGTTGAGCAAATGGCAGCTCAACTTCAAAATGGGCCAGTGTGCCCTAGATCCAATTTACAACCACCCACCACCCTCCTACCACAGTAGGCCAAACCGGCTTTTCTGTCTTCCTCCACGAGGCTCTGCTTTGGCAAAGACTTGTGAAACCACCTTATCTGCCTGAGTCATGCCTGTTTCCTTATTATGTCCAACTTATTGGAAGATACTCTAATAATTACCTACTGTGCAAGGGATTTCATAGGCTTATCTCACGTGACCTTCTCAATAACCCTAAGATGGGTATTACTAACCCTCTTTTACGGAAGAGAAAATATGTTCCAAAGGTCTAGTTCCCAAGTTCAGTAACTACTAGTGACCATGAGGGATTCCAACCCAAGCCTGTCTGAACTCAAAGCTCATATGTTCTTTCCAAGGCCAAGGCCAATTCCCGTATGGAATGGAGGGGTAGAAAGAGTTGAGTCGTGTGCCTTGGCAAAGTGGGTGCTGAACATGAAATGGATGTTTGGCTGAGAGACTCAGACCCTGTGGGCATCCTGCTTAGCGTCTGAGCTCTGACCCTGGCAGCCCACAGCCCTAACTCAGCACACTGCCGCTCCGACTCAGCCTAGCCCAGGAAGACGGGGCTGACGAGGAGCAGAATAACAAGATGGCAGCAACAGGGCCCGAGACTCTGTATGGCGACTCATCTGCTGAGTCTCAGAGCGGTTTTTACGCTCACAACCTGCCCTAGGAAGGTTTCAGAGGTTAACTGAATGTGGGGTAATGATGAATAATAGTAACAGCTCACATTTATTGAGTGCTTACTCTTCCTGGCCTTGCACTCAGAACTCCATGTGCATCATGTCACTTAAACTTCAAAGCAAAACAAGTTGGCGTCAGAGGAGTCTGAGGCTTAGACAGTCATTTCCAAAGGGCACATGACAAGTAAGCATTTGAACTCTAGCCATTTGTCTCAAAAGAGCTCAAACTGTTACTACCAAGACAAAGAAATAAATACTAGATGGGTACAGAAGAAAAACTTCAGGACACACCCAGAGAGGTTTAAGAAAAGAATTTGTCACTGGAGAGGGAGGGTGAGGCCGGGGAGGCCGTCTCCCACGAGAGGACAGCCAGCAGAGCACCTGGCAGCACAGGTGGAGACGGGCCATGAAAAGCACCCTGAGGAGCTGCAGCAGCTTCCGCCCCCTGGCCAGGCAGGCCGCAGGCATCTTCACATCGAGGTCGAGGTCGAAGCTGCAGCCCCCAGGTTGGCTAACCGCCCCCCCACCACCACCACCGGCTCATCTGCCTGTGAGGGCCTGGGGTCTGAGAACCACGGAGGACACATCAATACTTTCTCAGGGATATCTGGGCAATTAATTCTATCTTCAGGGACCCAGCTGCCATTCTAGATCCCGGTCTTCGTGAGTGTTGTCATGAAGCAAGGACAGTCTGCATTTCTCAGGAACCCTGGTTCATGAGGTAGGAGGGATGAGGCAGTCACGGTAAGACGGTAATAAGGACTCAAAAGGAGTGAGGTGTGTGGCCTTGGCCAAGCCTCTTAGATACATTGTTAGAGGTTCTGTTAGAAGTTCAAGTCTGGCTACCACTGGGGCCAGGAGGTAAACTCAGAACCTGTTTCCTTACTACAAACTTAAGCCACACGTGGAATGTTGCAACCCCAAACCCCACATTCCAAGCTCTGCACCTTCACTGGTGATTCAGGTGGCTCAGTTCTAGTGAGCTGCATGGCTCAGAATCTTCAGGCAAAATGGGATGGTCCATTCTCACGGAAAAGACTTCAAGGAGCAGAGTTCCTCATGGCCTCTGATTGTAGAAAGCAGGGTTTCTCGGTCCTGGCGTTGATGATAAACAACCCCAGCGGGTTTCAGGTTCCGAGGCATAACGCGTGTGAAGTTAATACACACGAAGCTCCTGGTGCACAGTAAGGTCCTGATACGTGGCAGCTGCTCTTATCAGTGAGTACTCGTCTTAGTGTTAGTATTCTTCATCGAGGTTTCCTGCAACACCATTCCTTTCCTTCTGCTTCAGGGGCTGCTGCCAGTTAAAAGTTGGACGGTTTTTAATTTAACCCTTAGCCATCAGCAGAGCGCTCCTCACGGAAGCATCGCAAGCTCCTGGCCCAGGAGCCCCAGCGTCCCCAGGGGTCTCCTTCCATCCAGACCGCTGCTTTCCTTACCTGCAGATGCTGGCTTTGCTCGGCCAGGGCTTCACGTCTGCACTTGGTTTTGCTTTTCATGTACAATTTACCTAAAGATTCCTGGGGGAAAAGAGCTGAATTTCGTCACAAGCCAACCACCTATTTTTTCTTAATCCTCACCCAAGGATATGTTTTATTGACTTTATAGTGAGAGAGAGACAGACAGAGACAGAGAGACAGAGAGAGAGAGAGAGAGAGAAAGAAACATTAATGTTAGAGGGGAACATCGATTTGTTGCCTCCTGAACGTGCTCCGACCAGGGATCAAACCTGCAACCTAGGTATATGCCCTGACTGGGGATAGAACCTGCAACCTTTTGGTGCACAGGACAACGCTCTCCAACCAACAGAGCCACCCAGCCGGGTCCTAACACCTATTTCAGCTCTGTTGTTGTAGATCAGGGCTACCTGCCCAAAGTGGCACACACACACACACGTACACACACCACACGCACACACACATGCACACACTCACACACACATGCACACCATGCTCCCCAGGTACTGTTGGGTGTCTTGGTTCCTCTGTGCCACACCCCATCCACACTGCGCACCTGAGGAAGTGGATGTCTGCAGACCCTCCCCTGGAACCTGCTTTCAGTGGACTGGTCTGCCCAGCTGCTCCGCCCAGCCTCTGTGCATCCCACTCAGCAGTGCTTCCTGCTTGATACTGGGCTTATAAAATAAAAATGTGCATTTTTTAAAGTGCTTTGATTGCCTTTAAACAAATTGTTTACTTCTCCATTTGCATCTCATAGGGAAAAAGTCAACAAAGAGATTATCAAGAAGAATCCAAATGTCACCAAAGGCAGACCCCACATACATAACTAGCATGTTGTCAGCTTTCCAGGCCTTCTTCCTGTGCACATGTTCTTCTGTCAAAATCAAAATTAGGATCACCCTGTTGGCAGTATTATAACTTCTTTTCCCACCTAGCAAAACATGCCCCAACATCTTAGTCAAATAGATTTCTTTTTCTCAATCCTCACCCAATGATACGTTCATTAATCTTAGAGATTGAGAAAGAGAGGGAGAGAAACATCAATGTCAGAGAGGAACATTGATCAGTTGCCTCCTGTCCACGCCCCCACTGGGGATCAAACCCACAACCTACGTACGTGCCCTGACCAGGAATTGAACCCACAACCTTTTGGTGTATGGGACGACACTCCAACCAACGAAACCACTAGGCCAGGGCTCCCCTCGTCAGATTTTTACAAATAGGTTCTAGTTTGCTCTTACATTCCAGCTTTAGTTTTCTGCCACCACACCCCAGCATTGGAGAGATTAATGAATACTCAAGTTCAGGGGAGATGAGTAGCCAGCTTGGAGCAGGAGACCACTCAGGAGATTTAGGGCAGGGGGCCCACCCTCCCTCTAGAAAAACTGTTGTAAGGCAGGCAGGGCAGGTGGAGGAGAATGTGGAGAGGGAGCCAGCTGTTGTGCCCAGCCACCTGGGCCCCTTCTGGGTGAGCTGCAGGTGCCCACGTGCTCACTCTCTGCCTCTGGCTCAGGCTGAGGGTACACCACCTGTCATTGCAGCTGGGCCCTCCGGGAGGTGCTGCCCTCTGCACCCAGGGAACAAAGGCCATGCCTGGGTGCCCGGAGGGTGCTTGGTGACGCAGACAGGGAGGAAAAGCTTCCCCAGGGAGCATTTTCCACTTGCCCTGCCTCAGGCACCCTTTGCCTGCCCCCACCCTGTGAGTGTGGGGTCGCAGAGGACCCAGAGCTGCAGGGAACCGCAGCCTGTGCTGGCTACGGGGCCCGGAGGCCGGCAGATGTCAAACAGACAAACAAAGGATTGATCACTTACTTACACAGAGAACTAAAACGTCTGCTCTGCGGGCTTTTTTGTTTTTTGTTTTTTGTTTTTCTCTTTCGTCTTTCGCTTGCACAGTATTTAGAAATCAAAATAATAAACTGCTAATATTTGGTATAAGACCAATGTTATCACTGCTAACAAAGCCTAAAAATTTGAATTTGGGGGCTTGTTTAAAAGCATCTGGAGATCTGCCTTCAGACCTGTTAGCTGTGGGGGTCAAACAAGTCTCCACCCTCCCCCAGCACCCTATTGGCCTGGCAGTGGGGAATTTGAACTCAGGACCCTCAGTTACGGACCCACTGATTGTCAGATCTTCTAGCCCAGAGGGCTCCAAACTGTGGGTCTTGAAATCACGTTGTTTTTAATGAACTAGAATAGAAGAGAGGAAGACAGAAGACACGAATGTCACAGAGATAAAAGAGGAGACTTTGGCTACCAGAGCACATCAAGAGTCTTACGTAAGATGAGTCCTACAGTGAAGTCCAGGCAAAAACCCAGCCAACTCCTGCCTGTGCAGCTCAGCTGGTTGGTGTCATTCCCCAAAGCAAAAGGTCACAGGCTCAAATATGTGTCAGGGAATGCTTGAGTTGCGAGTTCAGTCCCTGGTCACGGTGCGTACAGAAGGCAGCCAATCGATGTTTCTCTCTCACATTGATATCTCTTGCCCTATCTTTCCCATCCTTTCCCCTCTCTCAAAAAATCAGAATAGTATAATAATTAGAAAACCTTTTTCAGAGTCTTGAAAATTGCTGAACTATCCTAATCCTCACATTTTATAGATAAAGAAATTAAGGACCAGAGAGGAGAAGTGCCTGGCTCAAAGTCACACAGCAATCTAGTGAGAGAGCAAGGAAGAGAATGTGCCAGCCCTGACCCCAGGTTCCCCGCCTCGCCCAAGGGTTGGCATCTCTGAACACAACTGTGACCGAACCAGGCTCAACTTAGAATGCTTAAATTATTAGAGAGGAAACACCCACTGAAGAGTTGAAAGAACAGTTCAAAGAACATCCGTGTTCCTTCTACTCAGAGTCAACAATTGTTGACAACCTGCCACATTAGTTTCATTAACTAATTGATGTGCATGTGTGTATCTGGCTTAACCATTTGAAAGTAAGTGGCATAATCATGACCTTCACCCTGAAACACTTCAGCGTGGTTTCTCCCGAACAAAGACATTCTTCGATGGGACCACAGTGTCGTTGTCACACACAAGAAAATGAGCATTTTCTGAATGTTCACGTCATAACAGCTTTGCATACCCAGGCCTTATTCAAATGTCTGCAACTGACCAAAAAATGGCTTCCAGAATTGTCTTTCCTCCCAACCCAGGAACCAATCAAACATCACAGGTTACATTTTATTGTTTGTATCTCTTCAGGCACCACCTGTTAGCTGCTTCCTTGAAGAGGGAGCAGGGTCCAAGGGCCTCCAGCTGTGCTCTCAACCACCCCACCCCGCACATCCACCACAGTGTGCCTTCTTTGTTTGAGCTGCTGTGAATTTCTAAAATATTAGACATAATGATGTTTAAATGAGTGTCAAAATCCCTTTCCAAAAACACACAGAAAGAACCTGGGAGTATTCTAAGTTTTCACGTTCTCTCTCTAGGTGATCTGGATCTGCAGTTAAGCTCTGTTGCTATCTAGCAACGTGACCTTGGCAAACCCATGGTGACAACCAGTAAATATCGGATGACTGAATGAACAAAGGAATGAATGACCAAAAAAAATGAATAGATCAAACAATTTGTTTCACTGCTCGAGATTCATCTCTGTAAGAAAAAAAAATTCAGAGGATCTAGTCCAGACCTCACACCTCTTATTATAAGTTCCTGGTCCTGGAACACACAAACATACAAATTATTGGACATGCACCTCTCATCTTTCATTGAAAAATCCCCCATTCCTTAACATTATCTTTTACTGAGATGCCTTCTTCCCTTGGAAATAAGCTCCCAACTGTATGCTTAGTGTGCCACCTGGTGGTTATGCTGCATTGACGCAGTCTCTCTCAGCGGAAAAGACGTAAGGTCCTATACGTCAGAAAGTTCTTCAAATGTTCTTAAACAGGTAGTGTTTCTCAATACCAAATCCATTTTCAGTGCCTGACAACCATTTTATGAACGTAAACCCTTTTCTAAACCTCAGAAGGGTCTTTATTTTAATGTGAAAGAGGACCATGTGCCTAAGCAACAAACTATCCCAATAGAACAAGAAAGAACAGACCTCAGTAATAAAATAAAATAAACGCATTTGCAAAGTCAATGTGGTGCGTGTTCGAGATAGTCGGGGAGAGTCCAGGCATAGGACAAGCAACAGTTCAGGGAGAACTAGTTAAGTCAACAGTCATAGTTTAAAATATTACCACACTTCTCTACGGGTAAGCAGAGATATTGAGGATCAGAGCAATATCATCAATAAGGCTGAGGTATTAGCTGTATATAACACTCTGTACCTGGAAAAAATGAAATACACATTCTTTTTGAGATAGGCAATATTCAGAACATAATAAGCCATAAGGAAAACCTCTACAAATGTTAAAGGATCCTTACCATTCAGACTCTATTCTTTGATACCAAAGCAATAAAAACGAAATGTATAACAAAAGTAGAGTTTTAAACAAAATCTCAGGATAGACAAAGGTCTTTGACATATTTAGGAGGATAGAAATAACTTCAAAAGTTTTAGAAAGACTTTGGTGGCCTGTAGAAGAATAGGAATACCATCTTATGGATTCCCAGCTGGCTAAGGCCACATCACAAAAGATTTGAACAGACATTTAAATCTAAAAAAGACAAGTGAGTAGCAAAGAAGGACCTGAAAAGATGCTACACATCAGCAGTCAGCAATGGAAATAACCCAAATGTCCTTCAACTGGTGAATGAATACACAAACGGTACATCTTCCCTGACCTGAGTGGCTCAGTTGACTGGGCACCATCCTGCAAAGCAAGAGATCTCAGGTTCGCTTCCCAGTCAGGGCACATGCCTGGGGTGCAGGTTCCATCCCCAGCTGGGGTGCATTTTTTTGGACAACTGATTGATGTTTCTCTCTCACATCGATGTTTGTCTCCTTTTCCCCCTCCCTTCCCTCTCTCTAAAAATAAATAAATAAAATATTTTTAAAAATGATACATCCACACAATGGATTCTGTTTAGCAATAAAAAATGACTTACTGATACATAGAACAACACGGATGAAAATCAAATGCATTATGCTAAGAAAAAGAAGCCAGACTCAAAAGCTACATAATGTATGATTCTACAGGGCCTGGCACAAATAACACCCTTCTTTATTACACAATCTTTTATGACAAAATCATAAGCATGTAATTCTCTAACATAACAATACCACACTCAAGTACATCATATGACATTTTAGGTGAAATGCTCAAATTAAAACCATAAATTATCACACCCATATCATTACCCTAGCAACCATTCTCAAGCAGGCCTTACTTCTGCCAGACCCTGTATTTATGACATTCTGTAAAAGCAAAACTATGATACAAAGGCAGAACACTGATCCGTGGTTGCCAGGGCTGCTTTGGAGGAGGGCTGGCTACAAAGGAACGGGGGCTGGAGTGATGGGACAGTTCTGCATGCTGACCGTGGCGGTGGTTACATGACTAGAGGTGTCAACACGAAACCTACAAAGGGTGAACATCACTACACAGCAGTTACAGGTTAATAAACCTGACGCAAGCAAATAAAATCAATGAAACAGACCAACTTCCGGTGGGAGTGATCAAGCAAAAAGAGAAAGTCACACGAGAAAAGAATGTGAAGGTTAAGAAATATAAAAGAGAACATGGTTACAGATAATAACATTTTAAAAATCAAAACACACTATTTTGAACCACTTTATACCAATGAATTAAAACATTAAAATAGATAACTTTATAGGAAATCACCAAAAGTATCTCCATAAAATGAAAAGTCTAACTAAATCAATAATCGTTCAGGACGTTTCACTGGCAATCAAAAGTCTCTCCCACCAAAGGACACCAGGCACCTATGGTTGTATAGGACGGTTTTATCCAACTCTTAAAAAACCAATAAACTCTAGATTCGACAAACTCTTTCAGACAATTAAAGAGGGGAGCCATGTGCTTCATTTTATGGGGTCCACATAGTTCTTTTAGCAAACAAGGGCAAAAAAGAAAATTGTAGACCATTTTCACTTATGAACAGACACATAAGCTAAAAGCAGCAGTGGATTTGAAAACACACAAGCACGCGTGGCCACGTGCTGTTACTATGTGTGACCAAGCAGAGTTTAGCAAGGACCCGAGAATGGTGTCATAGCAATAAATTCTATCAGTGTTCAACAGTACAACACATCACATCAACACATTAAAGAAAAGTATGTTAGCATCTCAGTATACAGATGCAGAAAAGTATTTGATGAAATCAAACACTGGTTCGTTGTTACCAACACTCAGCAAACTAGGAATCAAAAGACAGTTTCTTCACCACGTTGGTGCCCACAGCGAGAGACTTGAGGGACCCATCTATAGTCACACAGATTGGGTTCCTTGGTACTTGTTGCCACAAGAGAGATTGCACACCTCAGTGAGAAGATGCTGCCAGGGTGAGAAGATGCTACCAGGGGCTTGTTGTAGAAGTCAGGCTCGTGTGAAATATTTTGGGGAAGTTTTGAGGCAGCATGTTTTATTCTAGGTGCTGCCAGAAAGTGGGAGATGTCCTGTGATTAGATAGTTTCATTTTTTTTAGGAGGTCATCTGGCCTTGGCCTCTGTCTGCCACACGGTCTGTACCCCTGGCCACCGTGACACCTTCAGCATGCTTTAAAACCTCCTAGGTTACCCCTCCACCTAAGGACAACATTTAAAGCCATAAGAATGGCCCTCAGAGCCATTTATCAGAGCCGGACTCTCCAGGCCTATGCCACTTCTCAGCGTGCCCCCGCCCACACACCCTTGCCAAGACAAACCACACTGAACTCTCCCAGCATCACAGCCCCTTTCATGGTTCTAGGCCACTGTTCACACTTTTAACTCGGCCCAGAAGGCACCCCCCTTTCTGCCCGGCAAACCCCCAGTGCGGCAAGACCCAGCTCAAATGTCACTTGCTCTGCAAAGTCTCCAGCCAACTGTTCTGCACCCCCCTAACCCTGTATCATCATTCCTGCACCCTTATTTCCACTCTCCTGACCATTCCCCGTCCTTCCTCCCCACTTCGGTGAAATACTGAGTCTCTGGGCCAGCCCTGCTGGGTGCTAAGGAATCAAGGGTGAAGCAGGAGGCCACATCAGAGACAAAACTATTGAAGAGCCACACGTGAGAACCCCAAGGACAGAGCAGTGTCCATGGATTCAGTTCCACTGGCCCAGCCCAGGCACTTTGCCGGTGCTCAGGGAACATCTGTGGTAATGAAAGGAAGGTACTGCGGGTTGAATGGTGTCCCTGCAAAAGACAAGTCCTAACCCCCAGTACCTGTGGATGTGACCTTATTTGGAATCAGGCTTTTGCAGATGTAATCAAGTTAAGATGAGGTCGTCCTGGATTGGCCAGATCTTAATCTGCTGACCAGTGTCCTCAGAAGAGAGGGAAATTTGGACGAGACACACAGGGAGGACCTCCATGTAAAGGCAGAGGCAGAGACTGGAGTGATGCCTATAAGCTAACAAACAACAAGGATTGCCGGCAGCCACCAGAAAGTGGGAGAGGCATGGAAAGATTCTCCCCTAGAGCCTTCAGAGACCCACCGACACCTTAATTTCGGACTTCTAGGGTCCAAAACTGTGAGAAAATACATTTCTGCAGCTTTAAACCACCTAGTTAGTGGTACTTTGTTACAGCAACCCTAGGAAACTAGTACAGTGCCCAAGACTCATTGCTCATAAACTCCTGGGTCACGTTTCTACCATGCCCCAACCAGAAGGCAGAAGCTGCCCCAAACCACTGCAGGCTGGATGTCATATTTTCCGTCCATCCCATCCACCTGGCCTAAAACCTCCCTGCATCTGACACTAGATGGCGCCAGCGGGCTGAGCCATCGGGCTCCGTGGGCCCCAGGGAAGGCAAAAGGAACTGATAGTGGGGAGTCACCCGTGGGCTGAGCTCCCAAACCCAAGACAAGGGTCAGACATCAAGTTCTTTAAGTTCTTCCCAGAGAAGCGCCTTTTGTTCTGTCAGAGTGAGGAAATCGGATCCACTCCCCTGCAAACTATCCTGCAAACAATAGCTGATCGCCCTTCGCTGCCTCAGAGTTTGAGTTTCTGGGGCAAGAAACCAGAGGAGGCAGATTGCAGCCTCCCAGGTTCTGCCCGCACAGGCTGGCTGTGCTTCGGATCTTCAAGTTCCCCTACACGTGCCTGTGGATGGCCAGCCACTCTCTTTTCACCCCAGGTGCAATTCCCTGAAACAGGGTCTGGTGCTCCCCACTGACCCAGTGTGACGGACCTTCCCTGGGTCCTGGTCCCTCAGTCCCACACTGATCCATGATTACTTAGGTGATTTTCAAATTCTGGCTGTGTTAGACAATTGCCATGAATGGCTGGTACACATAGGATATTTCACATAAAAGAGAAGGTATCTGTAGGGAAGGCTCCTGAAAGAATTTCCAGGTCAGTGGGTGCGTTGTAGTATTTGTAAGTAAACGAGTTTATTTAGGAACAATCACAAAGCTGCGAGAGTTTTCTGAACCTTTCGAGTGTTCGTTGCCCAGTGCCCTCCAAATACTTGAACAGTTCTTCCTACAGACGAGAACGTTCTCCTACACAGCCACAATGTCACCGACAAATCAAGGGAGAAAAGGACGCATTTCTGCCATCAAATCCTCACACACCATTCAAGTTTTGCCTATTGATGCAGTAACTAACATCCTTCCTGACAAAAGGATCCAGGTCAGAATGTTGCCTCGCATTTCCCCGCGTGTCTCTCTCATCTCCTTCAGTGTGAAACAATTCAGTCTTTCCTTGACTTTCATGACCTCGACATTTTGAGGATTACAGGCCAGTGCTTTTGTAAAACAGTACTCTTTGGGCTGTGTCATTTATTTTTTGTTTCTTTTTGATTGCTCTTCACTTTATTGCACTTTGCAGATATTTCATTTTTTACAAATTGAAGGTAAGACCCTCCACCACAAGAAGGTCATCTCTCTCTCTGAAGGCTCAGATGATAGTTAAGCATTTTTCAGCAATAAAGTATTTTAAATTAAGGTATATACATTATTTTTTTAGTGATAATGTTATTACACACTTAATAGACTACTGTATAGTATAAATACAACTTTAAAATGCACTGGGAAAACAAACATACGTGCAATTCACTTTATTGCAGTGTTTGTTTTATTTTTTAAATGTATAATCTTTATTGGGTTTTTTTCCATTACCATTCACCCTCCCCTGCCCCCAGATGGTGCCATTTTCTGTGTTGAGACTCACTTTGCATTTCAATGGGAGTATCATGGAAGCAATGCTGGGTTCTCTCATTGCATTTTATCAGGCGGTGCGTGATTTTGATTTGTCCCTCGTGATTAAAACAGCGTCTACCAGGCTTCTCCACTGTAAATGCTGTCTGTATGGACTCATGGTCTCTTATTTTATCCCATGAATTAGAACCCGTATCATCACTGTTTTCATGCTCAAATTGTTCCTGATTTGGCCAGGAGAAACCCCCTCGAGTGGGGGTCCTTTGAGCAAGCACCCATCTTTCTCTGAGCACTTTCTTGCTTTCTGACACCACAAAACGTTCCTGGCTGCTCTTGGAATCTTCCTGCCTCGGCCCCAGAGTCAGCCATTTCTCCGAAGAGTCCTGCTTCCTTTTCATGGAAATAGGTATTTAAAAGCCAAGATCTGAACTCTCTACGTGCTCACGGCTATTGAAATGTCGCTGCCCCCACGCCCTCTGGGAAGAGCTAGGGAATATCTGTGTGTGTGTATCTCTACATCCATTTATGTAGATAGGAAATCACGCACTCACACCAATACCTGCACTCCCGGTCTGATACTGCAGGGCCCATCTGCTTGTTTTGTTTCCTGCCCTGAGTCTGTGGCTCTGCCCCGACTTCAGGGCGTTAGAATGGAATTGTTCGGTATGAGAAGGAAGAGGAACTGCGTTGTACTTTGATGGCTGTTGCCAAACTGCCCTCCATAGGGAGTGGACCCGTTTACACTCCCACAGGATATTTTAAAGCTTTTTCTTTTGCCAACATGGTAAGTGAAAAACATTATTTCTGATGTTTTAACCTGTATTACTATCATCATAAAATAGCTTTATTCCTTTTTAATGTTTCTGACGGAAAACAGAGAAGAAACTTGACAAGGAAAGAGGGTTACCGTTGGATTTAACTACTGCCCCCCAATTTCCGCCCTAAGGAAAATAATGAGTAACACGGCCTGTTCACATTGGAACACTGCCTGGCTCTTGCTGGCAGAAACTGGGATGCCCTATGGGCATCACTTCTGTAGTCTATCCCAGAGAGCAACGGAATTGCCCCTGTGCCGGGCACTCGGGCCGCTCACAGGATTCTGCAGACACCCCTGCATCGGGGGCAGGAGCTGGTGGGCTGCGACCAGAAGGCCATCTATGCTCAATGCTCTATTTTTGTAGGAAATAGGCTCTGGGACAGGAAGTCTCTGGACACTTGTCTATGGGTCTCCTGAAATTTCTTTCTTGTGATTAAAATACTTAAAGTTTAGGCGATGCAGAGAAGAAAGGCATTTCTAATTTTGGCAGACCTTAAAACAATTGTGTATGAGGTTGACATTGCCCATATGTGACCTTTTCCACTAACCTGCAAAAACGGCAATTTCATACGATGCATAGTTTCATCTGCTGGTGCGTTGGCTCCTGTAGTTCTCTATAGCCTAAAAAAAAGTTCTCTTCTCCACACTTCCCACCCCACAGCCTCTTGTTCACCCACTTCCCAGTTCACACTGGTGCTTCACGAGAGCTTTGTCTTTCTAAATTCTGCCTGACGTGTTAGGTGGTTGTTAACCCTGCCTCTCCCACGCGAGTCTGTGAGTTCCTCCAGGGCACTCTGAGTCTTACACATTGCAGTGCCCTGGACCTGGTACCAGGCTTTGTGCAAAGTAAATCCTTAAAAACAATTGCTCTTGTCAAACGAATTAGCCAATGAATGAGTGAAGAAATGATTGCAGCAGGAGTGGAAATGATCATCCCACAGAAAGGCCATAGAAACAAGAGTTCCTACATCTCTTTGGAGCCCAGATGCTTAAGGGACTCGAGGCATCACCCAGAAGCCACAGCTAGATGTATCTGGGTTGAGCCCTCCTTCTCTCTCTCTGTCTCTCTCTCTCTCTCTCACACACACATACACATCCAGATGTTTAGCCCCAGCCCACAGGCTTAAAACCTGCAAACAGGCTGCCTTTGCCGGAGGCGGTCCAGACTGCTCGCTTCCCCAGTGAGGCTGTGCTGGGGAAGTCCACGCTTGCCCAACCTTCTGCGATGCCCTGCCAAGTTGAGAATCATTTCCTACCCCCGTCTCAGAGACAGTTCAAACTGCTCCAGATGGGCCACTCAGGACATTCCTATGTTGTGAAATTTCCTCTTCTAGGGACTTTGGGTGTCATGGGAAATATGAAATGTCAAACAGCTGTTCACCTCTTGGTGTGGGAGGGGACGGTCCCTAAGCCCTGTAATGACTGCAACGCTCCTCCAGCCAGGAGCTTGGAGGAAGTATCCAGGCCTGTCCTGGGAATGTGTTATGTCTTGCCCCAGGTTCAGATTAATTCCTTGCCTCGGGAATTTTAGCTGAAATTCCATATACATGGAAAAGTCAAAACTGTGATTCCCCTTCTAAATTAAATAACCCATGTATTTTATATATTTTAGATTCCAGTTTTAGAGGGGAAATCACAGTTTTGACTTCTCTCAAACAGGGACATCATGGACATCAAACTTGGACAGTTTTTAATAGGACAACACCCATTTCTCAGGCCCTCTTTCCTCTTTCCAGAGCTGGCTGGCCCCATAAAGCATGACTGACCCTGACTGTCTTGTGAGCCTTTATCCTCCGGACTAGAAAATTGCTGGAAGCGCCCTGAAGGCGCAGAGGTCCCAGGAACTGACCAGCCCTGTGCCCAGAGGTAACATCGAAACACACTGCAGCCCAACTGAACCCCCTGACCCAATAAAGACTTACAGCCCTAGCCCTAGTGCATTTCCCCGCACCTAGCCCTTCTCTTCCCTTGGGAGAGCAGAAATAAGAAACTCCGCTTTCTGCACTTCTCTGTGACTTCTTTCACAGCCCACATCACGGTCCGCCCTCACAGTTTTCAACACGTCTTTGTTACAAAAAGTACGCAAACATATATTTTAAAAATAAAACAACTGTGAATCAAAACAGTATCTTTTTCTCTCCTACTGGCATTTTTAAAAAATCCTCACCTGAGGATATATTTACTAATTTTAGAGAGGGAAGGAGAAACAGCCATGTGACAGAGAAACAGTGAGTGGTTGCCTCCTGCTCGCACCCCGACCAGGGATCAAATCTGCAACCCAGGTATGTGCCGTCACCAGGGATCAAACCCGCAAACCTTTGGTACAAGGGACAATGCTCCAACCAACTGAGCCACCCAGCCAGTGCCCCAAACGGTACATTTTTTAAGTTGATAATTGCCAATGCTGGTGAGGTTGTGGGAAAATGAAGCTTGCCAATGAGAATATAATTTGGAATAACTTTCATTGTGAGCAATTTGAGGTATATCAAAAGGCTCTAAAATGTGTATTTCTTTTGATCCAGCAATTTCATTTCCAGTAATTGATCCTAAGAAAATAACTTAAAATGCTATCAAACCATTGGTCATAAGAATTTAAAAAATGGCAACCTGAAAGTCCAAATAACTAGTATGATAGAATATTTTATAGTCATTACAGTGATGTTTCATGGGATTATAGTAGACTGTGAAGTTTAAAAAAACCAAAATACTATTAAAAAGTGGTCCTTGTAAAGAGGAAAATATATACAGTCATGGAAAAAAAGAACAACATTGCCAGTAGGAGGTGGTATTGTGGGTGATTTGAGCTTTCTTCCTATTGAGATAAAAATGTATTACCTTGGTGTATTTAAAGATACTTTTAAGTAGTCTGAGGAAGACCCTGAGAGGCGGTTACCACTTTTGTTGTCATCTAGGGGGTCTCAACTTTCCAAGCCAGGAGGTGGGGGCTCAGCAGCAGAGCAGGAAATCCCTCCTCTCCCCTCCCGTCCACCTTTCCCAACCTGGGGCAACCCCTTCTAAGACAGCCCTTCCCCCCAGCAGCTCTGCAGGTTTTGTGGGCTCTGTCATCTTTGGTCCCCGCCCACCATCTGCCATCAGAGCAAGGCAACAGCCCCAGTGTTGACCCCACGTTGACATGTTCCCCCTCCCCAGCATTCCTTACCTGGCGGGATAAGTCTCTGCCCGTCTTCTACCTGAAGCTAGCTGCTTAGAAGAGACTCTGAAAGGCAGGAAGGAGGTGGTGAGGGCCTTGGGAGGCAGGCAGGGTCTGATGGGGTGTGAAAGGGGTGGGGGGAGTCATTTCAGCAGAACTACCTGGGTTTGAGTTAAATCCTGCTCCACCTTGAGCAAGTTAGTGCACGTCTCCACGCCTCGTCTCCCGCCTCATCTCCTCATCTCGAGACGCGTGGCCTGGGGCTGCAGGCAGTAAGGCGCCTGCTCCCAGGGCTGCTGTGTGGATTCCACACTCCGTGCTTCTGCCCTACCTGGCACGTTGTAGCGTCTCTCAAGCATCAGCTAGTCCCACCATTTAAGAGTTGGAGAAATGCTCTTCCTTCCCCCTCCTTGCACCTCCCTAATGGCAATGCCTGTGTTTGCGTGGACCCTCCTGTGGACTGGGAGTATTGAGGTGAAGACTACAAAGATTTCCCACCCCACACAGCAGGTTAGGAAAACCATCCTGGCACTGTACCCAGAGCCAGTTTCCGCAGGCCTGGTATTTTCTGTCCCAAAGCACCCTGTGCATCCCTCTGCTCATACCTTCACCACCTGCCCTACCTGGCAGTGACCTCTTCACCTCTACATCCTCTGCCTCTTCATCCTCAGACCTCTGACAACCCTCCTCCCTCAGACTGGTCTCCCACTTCTCCACCTCAGAGGCTGCTGCTGTTCACCAGCTGCTCAAGCTGTCTTCTTTCCCCGCCAGGCCAATCATTTCTCGCACGGTCCCCAAGCACAGTATGCTTTATCCCCCTAAAGTCTCTTCCTTAGAGATGGAAAGAACTCCCCCCACGCTCCCCAAATGCAGAGCTTAGTAAGCCAATCCGCTACTTAAAACTGCTAAGGCACTTCCAATAGCTCTTGCGGAAGAAGACTTGCCCCCTAGGCAGGTGAGGGCCCTCACCTGGCCTCTGCCTCCTCCCCCAGCTCATCCAGCCCTGCCCTGCAGCAGCACCCGGCTTTCGGTTTCTCACACTGGCCGTGCTGAGGCCTTTGCATCCACACAGTAGTGTCCGCAGTAGTGGCCTCCCCTTAGCCCCGCTGTAGCCCCTTCACCTCTCTGCTTAAATGCCGTTGCTGTAAGGAGCTTGGTGACTGCCCACTCCGACCTTCCCTGACCACAGCCGTCACAGCACACTGCTGCGACCGTCTGCCCTCCCGCACAGCAGCAGTCCATGCAGGCCCCATGGTCTTGCTCGCTGCTGAGTCCCAGCTTTAGCGCAGGGGTTGCCACACTGAGAGCATTTTTAAAGAGAGAAATATATTTCCACTCACACCTGTGGCCTTTCTTCCTTGTAGCACAGGCCACCTCCCTGTCCCATCTCCATCTGCTGCCAGGACCCCCTCTCCCGGAGCACGTGCTCTGTCCCTCATGAGCTCCGACCCACATACGCTCCTTTCTTCTCGGTTTCTATAAAAACTATGGAAGGACTGCACCTCACAACTGCCTCATAAGAACTTTCTTTAATTATTACTTAGAAATGCAGTTATATACATAGAACAATTAAAATTAAATTAAACTTTGTACAAATATTAAAATACTATCTTCACACCCACTGCCATGTACAGGATACCAAAAAATATATATATATATCAAATAAAGCAAACCCAAACTGATTGAGTGACATCCTGCACAGAGTCAATGATGCACGTGTTGCTTTGAACCATTACGTGAGTACCATTCTGCAAAGAAGTCCATAGTGGTGCGACAAGCCAGGGCAGGGTGCGGTGGGCGGCCCCGCAGCCTGCACCCGTCCCTCCTCCCCGCGCGGCAGTCCAAGTGCTTTGCCCCTGCACGCTCTCCAAAGAGCTCTGCTGCCTGGCACAGGGTTCAACTTTGGGGTTTTCACTCATAACTCTACTAAGTTTTCAACTGGAAATTAGGAGGAGTTTCCCAGCAAAGCTGAGCCTGCCAAGCAAAACCCTCTCCGAGCCCTTCACTGAGCATGGGTGACAGCTGTCCTATGCCGAGAGCCAGGGGCCCCAGCAGGCCCCACGAGGGATGCTCCCAGCAAGCACACCTGGAGTTCAGCTGGAAACCTGCTACCACTTCCCTTCTGGGTTTATTCTCTTTAAGGAGGAAAAGAGGGCAAGAGTGTAGAAATGTTTGCAGCACATTCCACTCCTGATGTAAGGATGTAACCTGGGAATGGAAGTGACACTGTTATGTGCAAAGCAAGCGGGCTGAGAGCTCGCTGGGACTGGGAGGCAAAGGCCAAGTGCTGCTGATCCCCATGCCCCACCACCGTGGCAGGAAGAGTACGCCTGTCTGTCTCGCCATTCAGCTTCTCCACAGAACTTTGTGGGGGGGGCAAGATGAATGGGGAAGATAACAGCTCCAGTTTTGTTTGCAAATGGGTTAGTAGAACACATACTGAAATGCTTTATAAAAAACCAAGAGAACTCACAGAGTGGCCAGGGCTCAGCCCATTTCACAGTTCACACTTGGTGAAACGGGAACACGGCACGGCACACAGAATTCAGAAATGGCAGAAGATACAGCCTACTTGTGAAACTAAGGCATTGAAAGGGATGGAAATTTTAAATGATTTTCACCATGTACTGGCCCTTGTAAGTCACTGGAATGTAACTTCAAGTTGCCAGGATATAAAACCTGCATCGAGTCAGCTCACATGTGCAAAATAATACAGTTAAAAAAAAGTCCTTTGGTGCTGACCATCCTCCGGGACAAGCCCTCTGCTGCACTCCCCTCAAAGGAAGCCCAGAAAAGCCAGGCGAGGGACAGTTTCCCCTTCTGCTCCAGGCTCCTGACAGCCTGCCACTTGACACTGTCCTCTCTCTCAGCCAGGCCCCACCTTAAGGCAGCTGTAAAGTCTCTAACCCCTAGCAAGGAACGAAACCCAGGAGCCCCTGAAACAGCAGCGCACAGCTGATGCTAAGAAACTGCTTCGAGGAAGAGGACGAACAGCCGTCTCAGATGTGGGCAGGAATGAGGCCTGCTTCCTCATCCACAGGCCCCGGCCTCCAGAGGGGGCCTCATCCAAGTCAGTGAGCTGGGGGCGGGGGAGCAAGGGAAGGGAGGACTCTAGGGGCTCCCATTTACCCTTCTTTCTTTCCTACCAGGCATACAAGTCTGGGTCTGTGATCCCTGGGACGGTGTTAACGGTGGCTAGTTGGAAGAGGGCTTCAGAAGGGCTTCTCACCTTCCCAAGGCCCAAGCCGGTAACCTATGTGGCTGAATAAACCTAAAACAACAAAAAGTGCAATCTCTTAGGGAGGAAAAAAGCCCAGAGCAACAATATTAAAAAGAGGCAAGATCTTTCATTAAAATAAAAACTTCTAGGTTAGAATTCAGGTTTTGGATGGTTGGAAATAAAAGCTGCAGGCTCAGCAGTGAGACACGGGGTCCCACACCAGTTGCTCTGCTTTCTTTTTGGAGGAAGACTAGGGCGGCCCCTGTGGGGAAGGAGAGCCCATGCATGGCGAGGCAGCTGGGTCATTCGGGACCCACCCTCCAGACGGGCCCAGAGCCAGCAAGTGCTGGCAGGCACTCTCTGGAAATGGCCTCTTAAGAGGCCAAGGACAGTTCCTTGGTACATTTCATCTCTCTCAAAGGCTTCTGCCTTCTATTTCTGGCACCTTCGACAACCTGTTCCACATCTAACCACACCGACCTGGACTCTGAGCTCCTTGGTTGGGGGAGGGGAGAGGAGGGAGTGGCCACCAAGCCCAGCAGGTGCTGCCCTTACCCTGAGAGAAAGGAAGACAAGGGGCAGCAAGAGGCCAGGAAAGAGAAGGCAGTAAAGTGCGAGTATGAGAGTGGAGGTGGGAGGCTGAGAGCAGGCCCTTCCCCTAATCTTCCAGGCCACCCACTCCTGGAGCTACCCAGTTCAGTTGGGTATTGAAAATATATTGGGCTCTTTATTACTCTTATCCCCCAAAACAGACTCAGGGGAGGCGCAGACGTGCAAGGCAGAGTCAGCTTTGCAATGTCCCAGCCCCAGTGTTTCAAAAACAAGCCTTACTTTAAGTCACATCTTTGGAAGATGGAAGCAGCCCACCTGAGCTCTGCCACCCTGGCCTTGCCAGCACTGCAGACGCGACCGAGGCAGAGGCAGCTGGCAGAGGCGTCTGGGGCAGCAAGCCCACTCCTTCAACACTGGGGCCTCGAGCCAGGCTGCTCTGCATCCCTCAACCCACTGCACCAGCCAGGTGAGGATGTGTGAGGACTGTCTCTCAGCCTCTCCCCCGGGGGACAGAGAAGACCAGGGAGCCATTTGTCAGCTGTGCACAGGAGGAGGGGACAACAGGGGAGGCAGAAGTAGGAAGAGCAGCAGTGCAGCGAGCAGCAGGACACTTCCTGGGAACAGTTACTAAGGCACGTGACTGCGGTGAGGAGGACCCTCAGGACCGCGGCTCCAGCTGCCTGCAGCTGCCTGGGGACTTAGTCTGCGCCTCTCGGGTCTCCCTCCGTCACCATGAACCCAGAACAGGGCAGCTTGCCCTGACTGCCAGTGACTGGGTGGGCAGTCCACGACCCCTCGGCACTCTCCCGTCCCAGGGGTGATTCACCTCGGGCCTCTGGGGACAGCAGGGAAGCAGGAGCTGCCCAGGATAAAACACAGGAGGCAGCATGCAACTTCCCCTTATACTCCAGGGAAAGAAAAAACGGAGGCCAGGGAGGCCAATGCTTAAGTAGGAGGCAAGAACTTGCATATTAGGAAGACAATCAATATCAGCCACCTTCCTGCCCTCCCTTGGGATCTTCTGGATGATTCCTGGAAACTAAATTCAGCAGGGCCAGGAGGTGGCACCTCTGAGCTAGACAGCCAGGTGCAGGGGCAGCTTTGGCAGGACCTCTCACATCCGCCATTCCCAGTCAAGGAAACGTGCCGCCAGGGTCGACCACGGGCCAGTCCAGGGACCCACACTCTCGCTCCAGTTAGAGCCATCCTTGACTCACCAGTCTCACTCTTGGATCTGCTCCTAGCAAGGGCAGCGGTGCCAGCCCTCAGAGGAAACAAGCCAGACCCAGGCCCAGCCCTTCGTGGGGCAGGGGCAGCAGTGTAGCCCGAAGGCTTGTAGGACAGCGACAGGCCTGCATGACCGGGGACTGGATGGGGTGGGGGGAAGGCACAAGTAAACACAGCGGCTCTCTGGCCCATGTGGGCTGGTGGAGGCTGCCGCCAAACAGCTGGCTGGAGGGGACCCAGAGGATTCAGGGAAAGGAAGGGTTCAGTCCGGCACATTCAAATTATGTCCCCGACACAGACGGGAAAGCTGGGCCAGGCAAAGAGCCAGCTCCTCCAGCTGTCCAGCAGGCAAATGGTGAGAATCTCCCTTCAGTTTCCAGCGAAGTAGGCCTGCAGGCCCTCAGAGATCCACAGATCCACAGGAGGCAGCTCACGTATCCAGGTGGGGTGGCTGGAGTGCAGGGTGCTCAAACCCACAGGGAGGGAGGGAGGGCAGAGCGGACCATTGCAGAGAGGAGAGGCCGGCGGCAAACCTCATGCTTCTTTCAACAGTGGGATATCTGCAGGGAGAGAAGGAAGGACACACAGTGGTTACTGCACCTGGTCCCACTGCAGGGGTCCCCACGCAGCCCCTAGTTTAAAGAAATAAAATGCACTACTCATACACTTTTAGGGAATCTAGAAATCCCTTGCCTCTTTTTTAGGCCCTTTTTGCTTCTCTCCAGCTGCCTGTGTGATAAAATCTTAAGTGTTCAGTCTGATACTCAAACCCCTTCTGGTCCTACCAACTCGAAGCCTCCTCCGCCTTAGCTGCTGGTCTGGTGGCCTCTCTTTCTGTCCTTAATCTCACCCTCTGAGAGTCCTGAGCCCTGCTCACGTCCCACCTCCTCCTAATGCCACCCTCTGGTTGTGTGACAGGGAACATACCCTCCCCCTCTCGGCACACAGGCAGCGGGGTCAGCCAGCCTCGGGGCCCTGGCTTCCTACGGCCTGTCAGGCTCACACAGCGAAGGCAGGGCCTGCAACCCTGTGCACGTGGTTTCCGAACCCCTCACTCCGACAGGGGCCCTGGGATTCCTGGTTCCACTGCTTCTCCAGGGTAAGCCCCATCTTCCCAACTGACTGACAATCCAGGGAGGCAGAGAGTGTTTCATATTTCTTTGTTTACCCTGAAAACTAACCTGGCACTGGGCACAAGATGGGCTCTCAAAAATGAACATTGGGCACATGGAGCAAGGCAAGCTAGCGAGGTGGCAAGGAGGAGAAGGAGAAAAGCAGGCATTGTCTTCCATCCTTAGGAAAGGTAAGGGCTGAGACTGCACCTGGACGCCTGTCAGTGTGTGTGAACACACGTGTGTGCTCTCGGACAGACGTTATGTGTGGCTGGTGGCCTGCAGAGTCAATGGCTTCCACCTCTAAAACCCTGGTCTACTATTTAGTGGCCTTTCCTAGCTCTATATCCTGCCAAGAAAAGGCAGGCATCTTGCAGATAATCGGGACCCTCCATAAACATGAGCTGCATTCAAGGACTTCCTATTTCTTTTCTTCTAGATGTGCTAAACCTTAGACACTTCCTGTGCCCAGGATCTCCCAGAAGCGTGAAGTGTTCTCCAGGGGTGGGAGGACGGGGGTTTCAAAGTGCAGGGTCCTCGCTGTCAAAAGGGAGACCTCTAGGCTTTGTCTGCCTCCTGAACCACACTGGGGTTTCATGTGAAGATATTTTTTTAAGCGACAAAGTCAGCTCCCCAGGCCCCAGCAAAGGCAGAGGTGTCAGGAGGTGTCAATTTTGTCCTACGGCTGGTTTGCCACAAAGGACCTGGAGTCACCTGGGAGGCAGCATGGCACCAAGAGGTTATAAACACAGGCTGCGGAACCAGATCCACCTGGCTTCATATTCCACCTCAACCAGTTATCAACGGACAAGTGACTTACCCTCTTGTAGCCTGCTTCCTTTGTAAAATGAGGACAGTAATAATATCTACTTCTTAGGATCACTGTGAGGCTTAACTGAGGTAGCGTAAGAAAACCAACTAGCACAGGCCCTGGCACCCTCCTATTGAAGATGAAGCGGCTGGATGCTATGGAAAAGAAACAGGCGCCAGTTTTCTCCTTAATATGACCCCCACATACGTCCTTGTCATCCCTGTCCTTTTAGGAATATGATAATTGTAACAAGAGGACAGACCCTCGCCTCCACCCAGCTGTCTACCCTTTGATTTAGCACAGCCCTGTGGGCATAATTTTTGGAGACTCCAAACTATCAAAATTCACAGACCGCAGTGAAAATCTCCCTATACAAAGCCCAAAAAGCTACCTGGAGCTGAGGGTGAAAGCCTGTTGTGCAGACTAATACCCAGGTGTTATCTTTCTTTGCCGCCATTACACCAATTATTAGCGAGGCTCGCATCCTTCCTTACTCCCAGCGAGGACCTAGAGCCTCAGTAATTCACGGTCAGTGCAGAGCACCTACCATCTGTGTAGTCCTCCGACGTGAGGGATAAAAGGCTTTGTATGTCACTGTTCTCTGAATCTGGGGCTTCTTTGTGTGCCAGTTGGCTGCTCCCTGAGCCAGCCACCCAGGAAGAGGTGGTTGCCTGATGCACCATCACAGTCTCTGAGCCCCGAGAGCCCCAGGCTTCACACAGTCCAGACTGGCCCGGGGCGTCCTCTTCTCCCCCTGCAGAGGAGCAGGCCCCCTGGTCCTGCAGCTGCTGCTCCCTTGGCCCGTTCCGCCCACCAGGCGCAGACCCTTCAGACAGCACGATCTGCACTCGGGGGTCGGCGGGCGGCACACAGTGACCGGAACTGCCATACACAGCCTCCTCATATGACGGCAGCGCAACCTGGACTCCATCCACCACGATGGAGACCTGGTCCCCAGACACCCCCTGGTCACGCCTGTATCAAGAGAAGAAAAAGACAGAGGAGAATTAAAACACACCAGAGACAAATAGATACCGTACCACGAACAGCACCGACCACTCTTGAGCACCTCCTGAGTGTCAGACTCAGCACTAGGTACTTTACGTACTTTATCACCGAACCCTCACCTGAGCCCTTTCGGGTAGAAATTCACCAAAAATGCAAATGAGGCTCAGAGAAGTTAAATCACCACTCACAGTCACACAGCTTGTAAGGGAGGAAGCTGGGATTTGAATCCAGTTCCACCTGCTTCCAGAAACTGTGTTCTTAACCTCTGGGCAGACCGGCACCTAGCTCTCTGGTCCCGTGCGGAGCCAGGAACCGAGAGACCCGGAAATAAAGCTGCTCGTTCAGCACAGCAGGAACATGAAGACGGCACACACCTGTGACATGCTGAAACCACTGCTATGTACTTAAATGAGTGCCCTGAATGATTTGTAAGGTGTATCTCCATGCGGCTTTTCTTTTCAAAGGAAAGGAAAAAGCAGCTGTATGGTCGGGAAATGGGACAATGGACTCGAACTCAGAAGGATTTCGTTCTTCTGACTCAGCCACTTTGCTTGCCTTTTATTATTATTTTTAACTTTGTGAACTATTTTATGTGAATTATAACACAAATACAGAAAAGAACATGTATAAAAATGTGTTACTCGCTGGTTTATCCCCAGGGTAACACTGTATAACCCCTACCTAGATCAAAAAAGAGAACACTGCCAACTCCCGACACCCCCGTACCTGGCCCAATCGCGTCCCACTTCCTCACTGAAAGTAACCAGCACCCTAACTTCCATGCAAATCACCCCTTTGCCTTTTATTTTAACAGTTGTAATGGCTACTACCCGTGAATCCTCCCATACCAGCGTGTGGTTCTGCATTCTGCTCTTCATGTGAACGGGGTGCACAGTAAGTGTGTGTATGTCTTCTTTTACTCAGCACTGGGTTTACGGGTTTATTCAGGCTGACATCTTTCTGGGGACCACGTGTTGTACACACACTTTTTCTGCTACCTGAACCATTCTGGAAGTAAGCTGAAGACACTGAACACACACCTCCCCAAACCCGTGTCCTATACAGCCACGGTACCACCCCACCCCAGAAATGTAACACTGGCACGCTCTGTGACACCAATTTCCCCGACTGTCCACACACATGTCCACTTCAGCTGTTGCCCGTCTTCACCCAGGACCAATGAAGGGTCACGCACGGCATTTAGCTGCCCCGTCTCTTTTGCCTCCTCTATCTAGACCAGTCCTCACAGCTTTTCTTTCATGACAATGACGTTTTCTGTGGACAGCAGGCCTGCCGCCTCCTAGAATGTCTCGCATTCTGCACTTGTCTGATCACTTCTTTGGGATGAGATGCGGGCCAGTCTGTGCCTAGACCACCACACACACAGGTGATGGGTCCTCCCCACGGGAGACGAATGGTCCACGGCGGACCGCACTGGTGCTGGACTGTCCCTAGTTCTCACTGTCCTCCTCCACTCTTGGAGGTGAAACCTGCGCCGCCGGATTCGGACGGCGCATGCACTGTGAGGACGACAGAGTGACCCTCCTAAAAGTGCTCAGAAGTTTCTGGAAGGAGGGCAAACTTTGGTGGCACAGAAAGCAGTGTGTATTCTGCCATGTGCTCAACTTTCATTATTCAAAATAATTTTTTTTGTTTAAAAAGTAATACATAAATACAGTACAAACTTTAAATAAGGTCTCATATGAAAACCAAATCTCCCCTCCACTCACGTCAGGCAAAATCAGCCAGTTACTTTTAACAGACTTACTTGTTAACTACAAGGGGGAAAACTGCCTAATGTGAATAACATGCCAACCAGATCAGCTTGATTTTATGTGGAAATAGCTGATTCCTTCAAGTAAATGGTCCCTTCCAAATCCTCTTTATTCTACTAATTGCTTAACAACCTTTAAAAGTAGCCGCTCCCCTCCCCTCCAACAAAACAAGAAAGAAAAATCACACAAGGTGCACAGAGATTCAACTGAGCCTGGTCCTCGTCTGTAAATTCCAAACAAGAAGCACTTATTTAACGTGGTGCAGCCTGTTCCGTCACTCCTCCAGCCTGGGAGTGACCACGGTGACTGCCAAAGGGCTCCAAGTGGACTGAAACTGGCCCTGAGAGAGAGAACGCACTACTGCAGAGGCCAGAAAAGCGCGAGAGGTCTGTCCTCAGGGACCCACTCGGGGCCACGCCCCCCACGTGCCAACCCCTCCCCCCCCCCACACCCACCCAGTCTGGGGTGATGTGTGGCTGACGCACTCAACCAGAAAAAAGCCGGGCAAGCAAACCACGTCCCCTGTTTCCAGTATACGGTGCTGTGCACTGGCTGCAGGTCCCCACTGTGCCCTGGAGCCAGCCGAAGAGCTTTACAAAACACTAGCGCCAGGTTCTCACTCCACACCAGATAAACCAGGACAGCCGGGGATAGAGGCCAGGTGCTGGCACTTGTGTTCAACCCCAGCAGGAGCCTCTATGCACAGAGCCAGGACTGGAAGCCAGGTGCACATGCAACAGCTTGGGAATACGAGCCTGCTTCAGAACCACCTGGAGGGACTGGGGCACCCATCGCTGGGCCTTGGCCCTAGCATTTCTAAGGCAGCTGGTCTAGGGTGGGGCCTAAAACTGTGCATTCCTAAAAGTTCCCAGGTGACACTGATGCCTCTGGAGCCACCCTTTGAGAACCACTGACGTGGGGAAAAGGACATGATTTTGGAGTTGGACAGACATGAGTTCAAAACTCAGCTCTGTCATCATCTACAGCAAGGGTGCCCAACCTTTCAGTGTCTCCTGGCCACACTGGAGGAAGAAGAGTTGTCTTGGGCCACATATTAAATATATGGTGACAGGTAATCACAAAAACATCTCATAATATTTTAAGTAAATTTACAATTTTGAGTTGGGCCGCATTCACAGCCATCCTGGGCCGCACACAGGTTGGGCACCCCTGAAGAGGGATGACCTTGCATAAACGGTTTAACCACTCTGAGCCTCAGCTTTCTTATCTGCAGTGTCCCTGTGAGGACGGAGGTAACGTGTGCAAAGCAACCAGCACAGTGCGGGGCACAGTCGGGACACAAATGAGCCCTCCCCTTCCCTGGGCACCCACCCCAGCAGAGGCTGGTGCCATACCAGCAACCCTCCGCCAGTCAAAGGCCATTCCCCACAGAGAGGCCCGCCACCCTGGGCTCACCTGCTATGATGGAAAGACTTCAGCTTCGGCTGCAGCAGCACGAACAGCACCACGAGGAGGAGAATGAGCGCCACGGAGCTGGCGGTGGAAGCCACTATGGACAGTGTGGGGGACCCGAGTGATGTCTTGGTGTCTTTCTCTACAGAAACAAGCCATCACCAGAAGAGGTTTACACCCAGACACATAGGACATGAGTCCCACAGCTGATCTTATCAAGGGTCCCCACCATGCAGGGACACGCCAGAGCCAGGGCCCTTTTAGGAGTGGCAGTGCAAAGCAGTTCACACACACACACGGGAAGGGGCCATCGCCCTGCCCTGCTCCTGAGTCTAACGCCCCTTCACTGTGGGCCTCTGACGACCGCCTGACCCCTCACTTCATGAACCGCATCCGACCCTGCCCTCCATAAGCCGGCTGGTGGGCACCAAGTGTTCAATGGACACGCCAGTCCACCATTTTCAGTCCCACTCGTCTTCTCCCCGTGTGACAGGAAAATCTGTAAACTGGACTGTAATAACCCCATCCTAAGGCCCTGGAGCTCTCGTGGTAACGCTCAGCCAGCCCCACCCTTCTCTGGGTGTGACAGCCAGGTGCGAAGCACCATCACAGCTGTGTGACACACACTCTCCTGCAGGCAGCTGGACCACCCTGTCATGTACCAGGAGGTGGGGGAGGTCTCTGTGCAGCTGGACTGTAGCTCCATAACAAAACCGTCCGTGACCATTCAAGAAAAATAACATGAAAGAGACGCTACAGAAGGTGTCAGCACTGTGCTCCTGTGGCGGCAGAACGGTCAAAGGTGGCCAGCGCGTGGCTGGCCAACAAGAGATCATGAGTAGCAAAGGGGCCTCGAGCAGCAGACCAGATGCCTCGGTGAAGCTACCCAGCCCCTCGGTGGCTCAGCCAAACCACACAGGATGCACACCAGCAACTCCGAATGTCCTTCACAAAGACAGGAAACCCCAGATGAAGGGAGGCCACAGGGCCTCGAAGGGCCTGTACTGCCCACACCACGGATGTTCAGGGAAGCAGGCACCATTCCCCTTGAGTCAGAAGAAAACAGAACCCCGTTCTCATCTGCCAAACTGACCCTCATTAAGATGGCAGCTGATCTCCATGGCTGGTTTCCACTCGCCATTCTTACACGTCAGGTACTTGTAATCGCCTTTTAACATGTAGCCTTCGGCACAGAGGTACTCGATGACACTGCCAGAGTTGAGGGGGTCTCTGCAGGGCCGGGGGTGGCAGACGTAGCCACCATTCTCTGGCTCCGGGGGCAGGGAACACACTGCAAAGACAAAGAGACAGTGATGGCACAGTGGAGAGGTTTTCAGCAGGAGTCCCCTCGGGGACTCAGAGGACAGCTCGAAAGGCCTCTGCAAGAAACATATAAGGAGCACAGAGCCAGTCCCTTGGAAAGGCTGCTGGCCCAAGCCTGGAAACGCAGGCTGCCACCAGAGAGGGACGGGCACTGGCAGCAATGGAAATTCAGCTGCTGGCAAGTTCCACCGCCCTCTCCTCGCTGTTCTGAACCTGCATCCACCACTGAACGGGAGACTCTGACGAAGTCCTGAACTTACAGAGATCTAGCGCATGATGTGGTTTTAAGAACCCGCACTGAAACACAAAGTCAGTGAAGGCTGACAGAATACTCTGAACCTGCCTGGGCGAACGCCAGCCTTGTTTCCAGCATCAATACCAGAAAGGACTCCACCACGCGGTAAAAATGAGCCTTCTCGGGGCGGAGGGGCTTTCTGACGGATCTCCTGGGAGCGTGTCCCACTTCTGACTAAACAGTCACTGGCATCCCTGGTGCCAGCCCACAGCAAGTCCCACGTTTCTACTCAGGTAGGTGCCTAGTTTTAAAAGCACTTTCCACAATACAGCATACAGATGATGTCACACGGAATCTTGAATCTTACATAACTTTATTAACTAATGCAACCCCAATAAATTCAATAAAAATATTTAAAGAAAAATAAAAGCATCATCACCTCCTATCCTATTAATTTATTCTGACAACTCCATGAGGGAGTTATCACGACCCGCCTTTGAGGATGAGGACACTGAGGCCCACAAGAGTTAAATGACTCTTAGCCAGGTGGAAGGCAGACTAAATGGCAGACCTGGGAGCAGAGTCAAGTCTCTGGTTCTAAAACCTGTGCTCTTCTTCCCAACAGACACTGCTTCAACCGCATGAGCTGAGCGGGCCTTTACAAAGTGTATCAAGTGCATCAGACAGGTCAGTTAGGGAGATGGCAAGCGGTGCCTAAGCGTGGTGGGAACCCCAGGGTCGATAAGCTGCAGTAATGATAAGCCAGATTAGCTGGAAGGTGGACCATCTGAGCAGCCCTAGGGAAAAGAAGGATGGCCTCTGATTCCACAGCCCGCCCTTCTGACCTTGGGCAGACACAGCAGAATTGAAGTCCCCAGGAAGTGAATGAAGAGGTGTACTTAGCCAAAATGGGAGGGGTACAGTGTAAGCCCTCAGGGATCATTGTTTGAAAAACTAAGCTGGGGGAGAGGGTCCGCTGGCAGGATGGCCAGGCACCCACGAACTTCACCTTTCCAAAGCCTTACTAAGACACGAAAGATAAAAGTTGTGTCCAGACAAGGACCTGCCCCCATTCTGAATACCACAAGGACCTCAATATGAGGATAGGAACTGTGGGTTGCTTTATTCCACCACCTCTAACAGATCTGGAGTCTGTGTCTGTCCCAGGTAAGGTGATCTGTCACTCAGAGGACCACCCGCCCCACTCTCTCAGAGGGGAGCCCTTGCAGCCCCTCGCCACATGCACTTCCCTTCCACCTGCAAACCACTACTAAGCAAGCTGACCGTGGACCAGGCTGGGGGCGGACACCAAGTCTAAAAGGAGAGGGTGGCTCCCTGTCCTCAAGCTGCTTCTCACTAAGACAAGGACAAACTGTTTTTAAAGAGCTGGTAACAGCAAAGCTGGGGTGGGTGCCACAGGGATCAGGAGCAGGCATCTGGGCAGCTTCTCTGAAACTAGTGGACGAGCCCACACAAGTCTCCTCAGTCCCCTCTCAGGACAAACCTCCTCCAGACTGTCTGTCCCCAAGCCACCCACCTCGCCCAGAGTCATGAACAGGAGGGAGACAGATGCAAACACTCCTTCTGGTGCCTCTTTACACTTTGGCCAAGTAGTTCAGAGAGTTGGCCAACTGAATTTCCAAACGAACCTCGACGCTTGCCCTCCTTGGTTCAGGCAGCAAGCCCACCACAAATCACTCCCACTCTCCTCGGACTGTGTCTAATTGGTTCATTTCCTCCACATAACTAATGCCGAGCACCCCAGGACAGCTCCTGAAAGCGGGCAGGACCCACACACAGGTCCAATGTGCTGGGTAAGATGCCCTTGGGGAAACAGCTGCTGATTCTAAAGCCACTCCTGCTTCGCTGGGAATTTCTGCCCTTAAAATCCGTATCTCCACAGAATCTTTAAGTGAGACCCTGAAGGTCACCTAGCACTAAGAGAACTACAAAGAAGTGACTGGCAATTCAATTTCATTTCAACTAATATTTATTAATTACTGTGTAGGGGTCACTGTCCCATGCTCTGAATAAGGATAAACACATAAGCACTTCGGGTACTGATAGCCAAATATGGAGATGACAAATAAGTACATACATATACTTTGGAAGTCATTTTTTTTATAGCACCTGATTTTGTGTCTTACTTAAAGACACTTTCCCTACTCTGAAGTTACAAAAATACTCTCCAATACTTATAGATTAGACCTTTATTACACAGATAACACTTTTATAGGGAAAAAAACCACAGGAAGAATATAAACATGGAATAAAATTTAAAAACCAAGATGAGTGTACAGTCCAAAGGACGCCCTTCTCCTGGTCTCTATCACCCATTTGCTCTCTCCAAAGATCCTCTACCAGCTTCTGCATTCTTCCACAGACATTCTACACACATTTATTCTAAGACATGTCAAAGAATGTTACTGGTGCCGTAAGAGAGGGAGCTCAAAGCAGGAGATCACATCTGGTGTGGGAGAGATAAGGAAAGGCTCAGGGCAGAAGCACATTTCAAAGGGGGCATCAATTCCTTAGGAGAGGAGGTGGTAGTCTGAAGCAAGTGCACTGACCTACGAAAGCAAAGGTGAAGCCCAGCTTAAAGGGGAGCCCCTGCAGGGGCTCGAGAAGGGCAGCTGAATTAGATAGAAGGGGGACCAGAGGGGGAGAGAGCCTTTACAGTAAGTCAACAGTATCGCTACCCTAATACGGTAAAATAAACTGTACAGAAATCTTGTATGTTGACCTGTGAAGGTCATACAAAGGAAACAAACCAGAGTGTATGAGCTTCAGCATCACAAAAAGGCCGCCCCCAGTCCAAAGAAAGAAATTAGGACTCAGAAGAAGAAAAATGGCAGTTACAACATCAAGAACACAAGAAAAAAAATGGCCCTCTTGCTCAGGGAGCATAGTGGGAGGATCCTGGCAAAGGGCAGGTGTTGGCGAGGACCCTCTCCGCGATGCCTGGGGTTAACAGGAAAGAGAAGATCAGGAATAGCAAATAAATTATCCAGTGGCTTCCTGAAGCTACTGTTTTGGGCAAGAGGCTGACCTAATCTGAGCATCAGGCTCATTGTCTGACAACCCCAGGTCCGCAGAGGGAGTTTCAAGCTCTGTTCTTAACCCCAAGAAGACAATGAACTCATCTGATTTGGCAAAGCTGCCTGACTTTTAAAAGAGAGGGAGAAAGCCAGAAGATAGAAATTTTCAGAAAAAAAAATCAATTCTCCTTAGCTTCCTTCTCTGTTTCCCATTATCTCTTACAACCCCTCAGGCCTCCAGCGAGCACAGGAAGCAGTGACGTAACTCTTCAGGGGCCCAGCAGCACGCCTGGCACACGGCAGTCCTTCAGTGACAGGCCATCGGCCCGGCCACTGAGGGGGCAGGCAGAGAGAAGCAAAATGCGGCTGACACTTCACCTCAGCGTCGTCCCCACAGCCTCGAACCCTGAGTAGAGACCAGCCAGAGCCCTCACAATCTACTCCTCAAACGTTTTTTGCAGTTGTTGTTTCGGACACCAGCTTTTTAGGAGGAGGGGCAACTTAACACACTGGGTACCACCTAGAAATCTCCAAGACACACGCCAGGGACCGCATGTGTTTGGACAAACTGCACGTTATCTAAATCATTATAACTACAGATCGTCTCCAGAATCGTCAAAACAGTCACCCGCATCTTCGATCTCACTAGGAATATCTGATAAATTATCATTAAATACTTCTGGAAGTGTATCAGTTTCGTTGGTTTCCTTCCTTTTTCTGGGAGGGGGCATTTCTAAAAGCACCAGGAACTTGAAGACGAAGACTATTCGAATGACCAAAATACAGTGTAACTGCAATGCTTTATGGGTTCGTGCAATTATATAGTTTTTCATAGACTGACCTGCACGGTTTCCACCAATGAGATCGCTTCATTCGATGTGGACAAGACGGTGTGTTGACATCTAAGGTCCATAACAGATGGTATGTGAAAAACGAGAAAACTCGTGAGTGGTCCTTAACAGATGGCGCACAAAACACGCGAAAACTCGTGAGTGGTACGCAATGTGTTAAAACAGAACAAACCTTCCTAAGACTCCACAGAAAGCCTATCAAAAGGAGCTCCAGGAAAGACCAGGGGGTCACAATGCTCAGTTTAACAAACTGAACAAATACTCAAGTCCCTTCAAAACAAGGGTGAGAGGAGGGCGTGCGAAGCTCAGCTCGAGGAAGGGCAGCAGATGCTGGAATGCCTAGCGCGTTTTTAGAAGGTCTCAGCCAAAGAGGTTTGTGGCCGATGACAGGGATCAAGAACACACGACACTCCTGTACAAAGTGACTGAGGGCGCGGGAAACAGTGGCAGTGCTCACTCACAGGTTTGAAATAACAGAGTTTTAGACAAAATCAGTGCGGCAGAATGCACCTGGGCACAGACAGGGTGCTGAGAGAAGTCTGGCTGGAGAAAGACTTCCTGGGAACTCAGGGGAGAAGAAAGAGGCTCCCCACGCCCAGCTACCCACATGGCAGCTGTAACTATCAGGGACTGAGCTGAGGCAGTACCGCAAGTGTCCCTATTTGGCTGTAATCCCACCAAATGAGTAAAGCGGGCCTCCCCACACAAGATGCCCTAGGACAGCCACGAAACAGAATGTGACAGGGCTAGGCCCTCAAGCTTACGATCTCTGGAGGACGTGGACATGCTCAGAGTGAACGGCATTGCAAGTCAAGAAGGAAAAGTTCAAAGGTGAGCTTTTCTGCTAGCCTAGCTGACCTGGGCAGACACCTCACTCACCTGGGCCTCACCTGGGCCCTACCCGAACCAGAGGAAGGTGAGAGAGCTCTGGGCGAAGATGGGGAACAGAGCGAAAAATACCGAGGGCAGGAAGCAATGGATGGGCATCACACGTCTAAGTCAGCACTGTCCAGCAGAAATACAATGTGACCACACAGGTCATTTTAAATTTCCTGGTAGCCACATTAAAAAAGTAAAAGAAAACAGGTAAAATTTATTTTAATAATACATTTACCCCAATATATATAAAAGATTACTGGTTACACCTCAACATGCAATTGACATAAACATTTATTAATGAGATAATTTATATCCATTTTTTTTTAGTAGGTCTTTACAGCTACAGCATATCTCAAGTCAGAGTAACCACATTTCAGGTTCTCAGTAGCTACACAGGGCTAGTGGTCACCGCACTGGACAGCACAGGTGCTCAGGGCAGGGCGGGTCTGTCTGAGAGTCACAGGATGAGTCTGGGACCCGAAAACCTGGGAAGGGCTCAGAGCCACACCCAGGGTGTGGAGCGTTAAGTCCAACAGCAGAGGTGGACAGAGAGAGCACTGAGCACTGAGGGTCCCTTCTTGTTGTTTTAAAAATCACCGCTATGTGCTTGCTTTCAAAACCTTTTCTTGATCTATGAAGGTCCAATTTCTACTTCTAGACCTAAATGGTGTGTTAGGAGCAAAGAGAGCCAGAAAAAAAGGTGAAAACTGAGAAAAAGTGTTCCAGTGAGCATGTGTTGGGGGGGGCGGGGCGGGACATAAGGCAAGGAAGATAATTACCATAAACAGTGCATTAATGGGCCAGGAACTCTCTCTGTACATGAGGCAGGTACTGTATTTTCTTCATTTTACGAATAAGAACAGGGAGTCCCGGCTGAGTTGAGTAATTTGCCCCCATCACACATTTGTAAATGGGGGGCTGGATTCCACAGGTACTGGGGCTCCTAAGCTGCAGGTGGGAGCCCTGTGCTAACTTGGCTGGCTGGGCAGGGCAGGCCTGCAGGTTCCGCGCTGCGCGGCTCACCCTCTGCGGCTTTTGGAACATCCAGCTACCGTGTGTGTGAAAGGGAAAGTCATGCTGTGCACTGCGAACGCGCTGGTTCAATGGGGAGGTGATTCTCCTCAAGAAAGCCCCCCAAGAAAGTTGGAACTGAGCGTGCCAGGCACACGCAAACAGGTGTGGGGGGGCGGGGGGGGGGACACAGATATGGTCACATCCGATTATAGTCAAAAGGTTTCTTCTGAGGCCTCCTTTAAATCTCAGTAATAACACACTTATCGGCCACCTACTATACACCAAGTAGTAGCCTAGGCACTTTCCATGTATAACTCATCGTTAAAACTTCACAAAAACCCATAAAAAACATATACATTAGACAGGTGAGCAAACCGAGAGGTGAAGAAACTTGCTCCCGGTTGCTCAGCAGGGGGCAGTATTGTTCACGGTCACAGCAGCAGTGGGTCAGAACAAAGAATTCCCGAGCCCAGCTTCTCCTCGCATTCCCACATCTGGGAAAGGGGGCTACAGTGAGGGAAGCCCAGTGGCAGAGACAATCTGAGTACTGCCTGTGGGCACTAGCCACTCTAAGGTTTCAGTACATGAAGGCACTGAACCAGATGACCTCGGCAATCTCTTCTGACATTTGCAAATCCGTCTGAAATAGGGCAGGTGTTTCCATCTATAACAGAGTCCTACAGCCACTGTGGTTCCTGAGTTGAGCACAGGATGAGAGGCTTGAGGAGAGCATCCTGCCTGTGCAGAAGCTGCTGCATCAGTCAGGGCAGGTGGGAGCAGGGAAATAGCAGGAGGAACTCTATTTCTCAAGGGGTAGCCAAGGGCTCTTCAGTCCATGGCTCTCCCTGGCTTTCTGCCTTCCTGGCGGCCCACTCAAATAGTCAAAAGTGTAAAACCGGCTGCAGCAAGAGGGAAGAGATGATTTCTCATGCCATTTGCAACCTTCCTCTTCTCCACAACACAACTTCCCAGCAGTCAGACAGGAAGCCCATTGTCCGGCCAGGATGCCTTTTCTCATGAGAACTTCCCACGTGCTGGGGGGAGGGCTAGCTTTCGCCAGACTGTGGCCCTGGGGCAGGGGTGGGAACAGAGGGAGAAATCACCCTGGTTAAGGCTGCCTGCTGTGGCTCCTCCTCGGCCTCCATCACTTGCCTAAGACAGGCCCACCCCAAGCCCTGCAACTCACAGGTGGGTTTGTCTTCAGAGTCCATCTATCTTATCTTAGGTCCCTCCACTTCACAGGAGGGGGAAATGCCAGTCAGCAGCTTCAGAGCCAACAAGAAGGAACACTTTCTTTATTGGACCCCGGCCCAAACGGGAAAACTCTGGTCTCCTGGAAGCTGCCACCAAAGTCCTTAGTCATTCTGAAAGGAGAAATGCTGCTTCTCCCCGCAGCCTGGAAACCCTGACCTCAAAGCACATAAGGTAAGCTGGAGCCGCACTCATCCGTCAAGCTTCAGAACTGCCTTGTGCCAAGAAACCCAAGCCAGCCCAAAGAGAACGGCCGGAGACAATTAAGCAGCACGAGGCACCGCTTACCTGCATGGGCTGAAAAGGGGGGCGCCCAGGCATGTTCTGCTCTGACACGTACCCACAGTGTGGGCTTGGGCGGGTCTTCCTACTCCTCAGTTCCCTCATCTGCAAAACGAAGACACGCAAAGCATCTCCTGCACAGGGCTGCCGTGCAGGTCAGCCACGCTCATGCAGACGAAGCACCTGGGGTTGGGTCTGCAGCTTCCTCATTCCTCTGTGCCCTCGGGACATCCCCTCCCGGCCTCTCCAGGAACCGCCGCCGCTGCCCTGTCTCTGCAGTGCTTTCTCTTGGGCCAGTCCGCCCCCCCCTCTGCAACCCCGTCCACATTGCAGGGCAAGCGTTTGCTCTGCTCGCTTTTGTATCTCCGGTTCTTGGCACAGAGTCTAACGGAGAGTAGATGTTTAGTAGAAAACTACTTATCTTGCAGAATTCTGCCCACATTGCAAGGCACTGTCTTGTTTCCAACAGTAAAGGGTCACCCAGTTTCTGATCTAAGTGGCAAGAACAGAGAACAGCAAAGAGGTACCCAGGATCAGGGCTGGGGGTGAGGTGGGGGGTCAGAGCACGGTCCTGGGTGTCAGGCAGATGAATCTGGGCTTGACCAGGGGGCTGTTCTGCAACCCTGTGACTGCCTGACTCGCCAGCAGCCCACAGCCACCTCTACGAGGTCCCTGCAAGGACAGAGGAAACTGTGCCCCTGAAAATATCTGCATCGTGCCTGGCACATACCAAACACCGATGGCGTCTGTACACTTATTTTCTCATAGCAAACCAAACCCTTACCTCTAGTTTGTGGAATGGGGTAGAACAAAGAAAAGAAAAAGAATTGTTTCAGGAATTTCTAGGTACCTGGAGAGGAAACAGACAGAGAAGAAAGCAAGATAAGCACTCTGAAATCTTGCTTTGCTCTCCCCTTGCTCCAGCTTAGTAATATGCCAGCTCCTTTCCTTGCTTCCCTTCTCAGCAGAACAGACTGGGCTGCTCTGAGCTGACAAATGGCTTACTTCCAGACAGCCTGGTACCCTTCCACCTCCGCATGTTCTTGCAGCTCAGGAACTCAGGGGAGCAGGCTTCCAGCTGCGGCTGCACCCCTCCCAGCCCGTCTACTATATGACTGCTAAAAGGAGGGTGGGCAGGAGGACCACTTTCCTTTTTCCGGCTGTGCTAGGCCTGGATCACTCAGTATCTGAAGCCACCCGCCCAGGGCAGTGATCTGCAGAGCAGAGCACACAGCTGTCCCCACTCTCATTCCTGGGACGCTGCGATGACAACAGAGCTGGGGAGCCAGGCCATTCCATGTGCATTAACATTACTGTGTCCCCCTTGAGAATGCTAGTTAAAGGGTTGAGAGAAAGCAAATGATGTTTATTTACTTCCTCATCAGCAACTGCTGCTTTCTGGTTTCTTTTCTTTTACCCTACCATGGAACTAAGCTGCACCTGTATTTGCTTTCCCCCTTAGAACTTCCACATCCAAGAGGAGGCAGGCTGCTCCTTTGGAGGAAGGCTCCAGGCAGCCACTTAAGGTACTGCTCAAGCTTAGGAGGGTAACTGGTGAACAAGTGATCACTGAGGAGTCTGCCTCAGAGTTCAAAACAGGCTCGGGCTTTTCGTCACAGCTATGGCTTCATTTCCAGCTCCACAATCTAATTTCAACTCCCAATGCCAAGTCCAGAGCCAAGAACACACAGTAGGCCTCCAAGAAACAGAATTAAATTAAAGTTAAATTTAAAGACGTGATATTCAACAGGGCAGAACTGAGGAAGAGAGTTAACATTTATGACCAGGCACTGCACTGGGCACTTTATATATTTTTTACTTTTATTTTTTTAAGACTTCATTTATTTATTTTTAGAGAGAGGGGAAGAAAGGGAAAAAGAGAGGGAGATAAACATCAATGTGAGAGAGAAACATCAATCAGCTGCCTCCTTCATGTGCCCCGACGACCGGGGACCAAACCCGCAACCCAGGCCTGTGTCCTGAGCAGGAACAGAACTGGCAATCTTTCGCTTTGGGGAACGACACCCAACCAGCTGAGCCCATCAGTCAAGGCTATACTGAGCACTTTAAGGCTGGCATTCTATTTACTTTCCCTGCCCTGTGAGGAAGGTGCTATAACTTGCTCAGATGAAGAAACTGAGGCTTTGAAAACATTTAGTAATGGCCTGAGGTTGCAGGGCTACTAAGTATTGAGGGTCCAAATCCAAACTCTGGCTTGCCCTTCTGTTAGAGTTTGCGGAGCGGAGCACACAGAGAAAAAGCCCCTTCTGACTGCAGATGCCACTGAAGACATCTGGCCCGAGACCCACAGAAGTAACATGGGGGTGAGGTGCACCTGGACAAAAGGTACAGTGAGTCCTGTGTGGAGAAGAATGTGGACTGGTGAGTTTACTTGAGCCCAGAGGATTTGGCTCCTGTCTCACTTGGGGCCACATTTTTCTAGAGAATTTGGGGCGGGGGAGGGAGGAAGGCAAGACAGACAGTTTCCTTCACTGATCTCTGGGCATGACAAACAATGGAGCTATTTAAGCATCACAGATACCAGAGCTGCAAGTGAGAGAGGGATAAGGAGAGTTTTCGGCTGAGAACACAAGTCCTCCAGGAGGGTTATGTGAAAGGAAGGTCACCACTCAACACAGAAGGGGCGGGCGACCTAGACTTCTGCAGAGGGCTGCCCTTCTGCCAGCCAGCTGCCCGGCAAACACAGGGTCACTGGGGTGTCTCCGCTGAAGCCCAAAACGAACAGCCTCTGTCACGCACCACCAGACAGTGACTTGGGCAGCACTTTGCTTCTCCCGGGTGCTCAACAGGCCACGGCTGCGCACCCAGGCCTGACAGCTGCAAAGAGTGACGGGAAATCATTGGTGAACTCCAGTTATGAACAGTGACAGGAATCTGCTGAGGTGATGGCCTAAAACCAGCAAAACACCATAGCTGTTTGAAAGACACTTACCAGTCCTTGAGGGGTAAAGGCCTAAGTGGAATTTTCTGAAGAAAGAGATGTGATTGGGTCTCCTTGTGACAGAGCAGGTGTGACTGCCAGAACACGATGCTGAGGCATGCCATGAAGTGAGCCCTGTACGTTCTGTGGGGGCTTGTATCAGACCTGTGACTTGTGAGAAAGGGACTAGGAAATATAAAAGGGAAAAGCTCAAGTGGGTTTTTTTGAGGAGAGGCGTGGAATGAGGCTGCCAAGGCTAAGGGTCTTGACTTTATCACCTCTGACACCAACCAGGATAAGGAACACTGACAAGTGAGCATGGGTACGTGGAGTCAAAAGTTCCAAAGGTCACTGACCTGGGCATTCTTCCTCCTCTGTCGTGTGGGGGTGGGACTCTCTTCTTTACTGCACCCATCTCAAACCACCCTGTCCTGGACAGCCACCACAGGAAAAGCAGCTTGCCATGCCTCCTTGGTTTCCTCCAGAAGGGGACTTACCACCCTGTGCTATCATGTGTTGATCAAGGGCAGGGAGGAGTCTTAAACTACCCAGGGTTTTATTTTTGTGTGTGTGTTTTGCTCTTCCCTGCTTCCAAACATTCGGGTTTTCCGAAAGATCTGGACCATACGGGGTGGTGAAGGTCGGCCAAGGGGCGACATGCCGCAGAGGGCTCCCAGCAGACCCCTTCCCTCCTCTCAGGCAGCAAGAGAGACTCTCTCCCCTCCAGCGAGTTCCTCCCACACAGTTTTCTTGGAGAAAGCCTTACTGAAGCTTCTGTAAGGAACTTCAGAAACAACAGGGATCCAAATAAACCTGCTGTGAGGTGTCAGGCAGGGCACCCGGCTCTCAAGGTGCTTTCCCACATGGCTGGGGCTCGCTTACCTTTGATTTCAGCCTGTGTCTGTATCAGCCTGGCTCTAGCTTATTGTTGTGACTCCTTGATCATAAACAGTGACCTCAAGGCAGGTATGTTAGTAAAGCTTGGCCCTTGACCTGGACAGAGTCAGGGCAGAGTCCCCACTCTGCATTTATTCGTCACACTGAGGCCCTGGCTCCCTTTTTCTCTCTTCATCTTTGGACTCTTGGCCCTGGCAGGCCGCTTTTGACCAGTCCGAGATTCCTGGTAAGACATTGCCTGTTGCAGCCTCACCCAGTCCGTGTATCAGCAGATAACTATGTCCAAATGTCACACAAGTGAACAGAAAACACCCTTTAATCTTCTGTCTTTTAAAGAGTGGGTTTCATAACTTTCACCCAGAAGAGGGTAAAAATATGTGCATGTGTTGTTTCTTACTCTCTCTTGGTTCCACTGTCCTCACAGGACCTCCTTCATTAATGTACCAAGTATCTACCGCTCACCCAGCAATGGGCCAATGTGCCAGACTTTACGGGGAAGGAGGGCTGTGACATGTAAAGGACAGGGACTCCAGGGCCGTGCCTGTGACACAGGAGAGTGGGAAGAACAGGCACAGAGGAGACGAGAGGAGGGGCAAGAAGAGGCACTACATGTACGGAGACCAGCCAACAGCTCCGGTTTAACCCCAGAATGCTGGAAACTCGGAAAATCGGGCTGGCACCACAACAAGGAGGGCCCTGGATACAAATCTAAAGAATGAAAACCTTGGGCTCGTCTCCCCTAAAACAAGATTTTAAGGACCTTTCCAGTCCTAAAATGCAACGTCATATATTGCTAATAATAAAATGAAAGTCTGCCCTGTGGTACTAACCCAGACAAAGACACCAAACACATAAATATGCCTGCCTACTCTGAAAACTGTTTTTCAGTGGAGCTGGGGATGCTGGTGCAGTGGCGTGGGTAGGACAGAGGGGAAAACTGTGGGTTTTCATGTTTCTCAAGTTTGCCTAGGAGAAGGGGGCCAAGAAAGACCCGGACGGACTGGAGCAGAGGAGAGGAATACAAAGATGCCTTGTGGTCAATTTCTTTTCCCAGGGTTCCCTCACATGGCAGCAGATGGCCTATCCTTGGAGGACTGGATCTCAAAAAGCAGCTGCTCCCAGGTCCTGACTCGAACAGCTGGGGTCACAGGACCTCTCTGCGGCGCTGAATGCCAGAAATCAATGGGTTCCATTGTGCCCGCATGCATGAGCTCTCACATCCAGGCTCCTGCCCTATGCCTGCTTGGAACAGAGAGGCTGGGAGAAATGACACTACCCACTTTGAAAGACTACACTTGCAAATTAATGGAAGATACAGTATTATAAAGTCCTATTTTATTTAAATTACCTTGATTTTGCTAGGAAACTATTGAGATGCTAATTATTTGAGAGATAAAAGACTTTGCCCTTTATCTCTCCAGGGGTGCGGGGGGAGCAGATGTGGAGCACTCTGGGCAGAGGGTCAGATGTAACCAGCGGAAAATCACTAACTGCCTCTGGTCTTCCTCTCCTTCCTGACCAAAGCACAGAGTCTGGCTCTACCACACCAACCAAAAAGTAAGGTGGATGTTTCACGTACTAGAAGAGAGGATAAAAATCCATAAAATGGTATGTATGTACACAGAGGAGTGTGAGTGTGTGATTACATAATTAGGCACATTAAAGTATTTATACTTCTGAGACTAAAAGCCCCTACTCAAAGGCATTCCACCAAAGTTGAAAGGGGAAAAAGAAAACAGAAAATAAAGCATCTAATTGCAATCTCTCACAAAGCCAGACATCCCCAGCTGGTGCCACAGCTGAATTCTCTTAATTAACATGTTGTAATGGCAAGTCGGAAAGACACTGCATGCTTATCGACTCCATGCCTCGGCCAGCCCGGCATGGGGGCCTGCAACATCGCTCTAATTAAAGAGTCTTTTTCTCTTCCTATTATACTGGTGCCCTGGTGTGGGGACGTTGGGTTTTTTGGTTTGTTTTGTCCTTAGAAACTTAGTTGCTGAAAGCACACACATACAACAAACTCTGTACCCACAAAACTAGGGACTCAGGCTGAAGAACATGAGAAGTTCACAATCTAGGAGAGAGGTTATTTGGTGTTGGCTGTTTTTCTCTTACCGCCCCCCCCCCCGCCCCCGGAAACGTGGGGCTTCACCAGACAGAGAAGGTAACAATGTCTGACAGCTAAGATCACAAGTTAAATGTGTCTAAATGGAGAGAAGGTGACAGAAATTACCATGTAAACGAGTGCCGCGCAGGAGGCAGGCATGAAGGCATTCGGAGAACGGGTCAACATGGAGCGTGTGCCAAAGCAGACTGTCGGTTTTGGTCGGGCCTTGCACACTTACAAAGAGGGTTTTGTTTTTGCACAACTCTCAGTCATACCAGAACCCGCTTATAGGTAGTCCCTCCCCCATTTCCCTGAAAAGGCCCCCCAAAGTCAAACAATAGGTTTATATGTTATAAGAAAGTCATGTTCCCAGAAAGCCAAACAAGATTGTAAAATGCCTAACTACACTCTGCCTTTTAGATACAATCTTGGACAGGATGATTCCAGCATTTCATACATTATTCTTTAATTCATTTTGTCGTCTTCACAACTGAGCAAGGCTCTTGACCTGCAGTCAGCGAGCGTCCCACTGGCACTGATGACTCCCCACTTCTGACGTGCTCACGGAATTTCAGAATCTTTTCCACAGTTATATCAACTTTAGAAAACCTACCCTTCTTGCAACTACCATCAGCAATGTCATTCTTCCATGTTCAGCTCATCCTCACAAAATCAAGGTCCAAAAACTCAGGTTACTGCTACTGCATTCCCTGGCCCCACAGACAGAGCAGGCAATGCTGCTCAGGGTGTGCCGCAGGCTGGCAGGAAGCCACACCTCAAGGCTGCTCAAAAGGTTTTCTCGGCTGCTTCGCTGAAGTCCAAATTCATTACACAAAGGCGACTGGGGTGTCGGATTTACAACATGCCAGAGTACAGGTTGTTCCTAAGACAAATGTTTAAAAGCCAACTGCTCAGCACTGCTTCAGAACCACCTTGCAAACTATCAAGTTTGGATTTCTTGCCTCCTCACTCCACTAGTTCCAAAGGCCCAGAATCATTTTGGTGAGCCTAGAAAAAATATATTTAGGTAGGCCCGCATACAAATGAAGAATGCACCCAGAACCAATGACCCCTGGCACTCGGCAACAAACACACACCTGCACTTAACAAAGAAGCCAGGACTGCATCCAGGGCTCAGGTTTGCACTGCAGGGAGGGAAGTCATGCTAGTCAGCACCTGCCACAGGCCTGTTACTCAGTCTGACAGCTCATCCTGGGTTTTCCCAGCCTTGTTGATGGAAAAGGCCTGTCACACATGCAATCAGGAATTCTTAGGGTCCTTGCAGATGCCTCCAGCCAGACCTTACAGCAATATAATGTTAGTAAAACAATCGCTCCTTCCCCAACTGGGAGCAACTTGGCCTATGGGAAACAATCAATGTGCCTGACAGACTGTGCAAGTGGGTGACGTGCTCCAGAGCTGGTTCATTTGTACTATTTGCAGCCTTTCTGCAAAACGAATGAAACCATACACCCCAAATGACACAGAAGTTGCAGAGCAACTACTCCTGAACTCTGGGCCTGCTGCTTTCTCCCCTCACCAACCCCCTCCATCTTCCCAGCTAGCCTCATCTCTCAGAGACAGAGAATAACAAAAGTAAAGACCACCCAGCCTTCTGCAAATGCGGCAGGGCCACTGAAACCCAGGCCTTCCATCAGGAACCGCCCTGTTACTCAACTGTAACAAAATGATTACTCAGAACGGTTACAGTAGTTTATCTACCACCCATCCAGAACGGAGTATCAGGGGCCTCGCAGCTTTCACCAAAAGGGAAAGAGAGCACTGGTTTTTAAAGGCAATGACACGAGGCACAAGCTGAAGACACCAGGCTCCAAGCTCAGTGTTCCTCCCTAGCACCTCTCATGCACAAGGGCCCCAACCCCTCGGCAGAGGGAACTGGGGCTGCCAGTGAAGCCTCTGCCTGGCTTACATCCTGGCCTGGCAACAGGCTGCGATGATCCCCAAAGAGGAACTGCTCCCTTCCCAGGGCTGCAGACATGGTTTGTGCCGGCCACGCCATGGGTCTGTGCCAGGGAGCTCGGGGTGGGTCAGACAAGAGTGGCGAGCCCGGCCCAGGCACAGCAACTGGTACTGAAACTGTGGCTAATTTTCCGACTTAAGAACCTGGGCATCCCATGACAATCATTTCCTTTTCTCTCCTTCTACTGGAAATTAATAGATATTATGGTAAGCATAACATGTTTGTGCTTGTTTGTCTCCACTGATAATCTCTCTCAACAAAAATTTATTTTCCCAATTTCCATTTTTCACTAAGAGCAACTACCAGGCAGATACGCTCCATTAAGAAGAGCACTTTCTGACTGGTCCTCTTTGATTTTACTAATAACCCAAAGTTACCCAAATTCCTTATTTACAATTGTTAAGGGGGTACAGGGCACACAGGAAGGTGGGAGTACTCAGCATTGGCAGGGGTTTTGGAAACAGCACTCTTTCACTGCTGACTAGGCATGAGGTGACTGGTGTCACCTGGGCCTAAGCAATAGCCCCTGGCCAACCACATTCTAAAATGACCAGCTGGAGGCCTGGAACCTGCTGGGCCTGCCGTGGGATGTTGTCTCCACACTGACGAGGGCCGGATGAAAGCTCTACTCAGGGTGGCACCCCACAGCTTGTCCTCCTCAGCCAGCAACAACCTGACGGCCTGAGTTGCTGCGCCCTGCCAGGCAGAGGGCCACAGGCCACAGATGCTGTGGGACCATGCGCATGCCAGACAGGAAAAGCCTTCCACCAGGCCATCCTCCACCCAGCACCTGACACCGCAACGTCCTTCCAAGAACGATGGATGAAGTGGGGCTCCCTCCTACTGCCCACCTAGAGGCAACTCCAATTCACTTTGGTAGGCTAATATTCCCCCCAAATACATTTTTTCCTCGTGATGCTCTCTTGTCAGAATATTTAAAAAGCTGCCAATGTCTTTCTACAAGTCTTAAAATGTGTCTGCTGGACGTGCAAGGCTCTCTCTAATTTGGCTTTTTCCATTTCCCCAACATCAAGTCCCACTAGGCTCCCCCCACCAGCCTCACTCACCCATGATCATGGCCTCAGACCAGCCTCCTGGCTCTTCTTAACTCCCCCTTCTCCCCTTTCTTCAAAACCTCCAGTTTTTCCTCTGTCAACTCAAATCCAACTCTTAGTGCAAGGCCTGATGGCCTGATCTTAGTGTTCTCTTCTATAAAAATGTCCTTCCTCTGAACTAAAGCAGCCATGGCTACATGATCTAGCATACAGTTACATATTTGTCCACTGTTGACACCTGTGAGCTGGTCCTGCCTCTCCAGGGTACCATGAGCATCTCAAAAGGGCAGAGAAGCCACCTGCACCAGCCTGGGCACAGTTAAGGCACTGGACAAATATATGATGGGAACTGTGTCCAAAAGGGCTGACACTTCTTACAACATGGACGGAGTAGATGCTTCCAAAGACCGCAGCGCGTGCATCCCACGGAGGCTCTCCTCCCTGCATCCCACTCCTGGACTCAGTCCTGGCAAGCCCTGAGACTCCTGCCTGCAGACAGCCAGCACTCCTGCTCGCATCACAGCAGCAGACAAAGGGTTTCACAACACCTCCACACCCCTCGGCTCCAGAGCTCTTCAAGGGCGCTCTGTTTAAACAAGACATACAGTATATTTTTGGGAAATGATGAAACAATTTCCCATAAGAGGGAAGAAAAAAAATTCCCCAAGTGCAAAAAGGCTTCTTGGAAAACCAATAAAACAGTCTCCCTGCCAGGACAGCAAGAAAAGATCTGACATCCAGGCTCTTCATCCTCGGCAAAAGGGCCTGCTGTGCAGGGAACGGGAGAGACAAGGGGTGCAGGGTGAAAATAGGAGGCAAAGGCTTCCGACCAGACGGGGAGCTCAGCCCAGGCTGCAGAGGTGGAGGCCCGACCTGATGCTCCTTCAACGCCGCCCAAGGGGCTGGCGGGAGCTCCCCCGCGTTCTGGCCCCTGAACACCTTCAACAACAGATGCGACCCTAAGACGCTGGGGGCAAACGCAATCATTTTATAGACAGGAACATCTGCTACTTAACAACTGCAGTGACTCCTTTGGTGCACAGTAAAATCCTTCTGCACTAACAACACTGTGTTAAAAACTGGGAGGGTTAATTCTGTATTTCATACGTTTGGTTTAAGGACTGTTTTCTCACATATTCGAGTGCCTGGGTTTCAGGGGAGGGGGCATGGGCAAACTAGGGTAGATCACTTTTGTTTTAGCTGAGATGTTTATCTAACTACTACTCATGTTTCACTTAAAACTACTACTAGTCAAACATTACAACATGAGCAGCACTCTTCAAGGAAGAACGAAGAAAAGCATCGCCCACAAAGGAAAGCTCTCAGGCTCGTGTGGGTATGAAGACCTAGCATAAGCTAGTAACGGCATCCGTGGAGCGTTCAGACCTCACTTCTTTGGCACCAGCCCGAGATTCCTCCTGAACCTGAGAATTCGCATCCACCTGACCTGTCTGCATGGACTACAAGGCGGTGTGGAGCAGATCAAATCCCAGCGGGGCCCTCAGCAGCAACTCGAGGCAAGGAGCAACTCTTCCTTTTGCTGTCATACGTCCCCCACTACCTCGTGACCATTCTCGAGAACTAATGAAAGGGCCATACACATGCTGCAAATAAGGCCAGCTTTCTCAGATGCAATACTGGTGTGAAGGAGGTTCCTGCAGTCTTGTCGTCTCTGGCTTGCTTCCCCCTGCAGAGACTTCCCCTTCCCAGCTCCCCACTCCAGCCCTTCACTGCAGGCCATCTGGCCTGCCTGCAGCCTTTCAAGCAGAAGGAGCCCCTTTCCTCTGTACCCATAAGCATGTGAATTCCGGCTATAAAGCTCTTTCAGAAAATAAAAGTTAATCTACCTAATTTCCATCTCTAACAGATTTCAAGGGTTCGTGAAACTTTATTTTTTTAGGCTGCTAAAGGGGTGGCAGGAGGCTGGGTGTAGCTAAATAGGATCCAGAACCCCTCCCCCGAGCAGCATTAACTCACACATGCAAGTCATGAACCACTTTTAAAATGTGCCAATCAGTTCAAAATAAATGTCGATTTATTATCTTTCCGAGTGAGCACTCACTGCACCGGTGGGGAGGACAGTGAGGACTAGGTGTTTCCATCCGTCTGTCCCGTGCATTCCCTCCCTGTAGGCTAGACTCGAAGACAATTCATCAGATGTCTACATCAGCTCCGAAACCACAGAAAAGAAATCCCCTGCTCTTGCAGCTACTAAAAGAACTGGGCTGCACAATGACAGGGACCAATCCTATAAATAGAACTTATGCAGAAGGAACTTGTGGGGAAAAGATGGAGATGCAGCAGCTGTCCCCTAACAAAGCCACAAGTAAAACAAAGCCTAATGAAAATTAACTCTGAGTTTTAATTTTACTTGGAAAGGCTGAGTCACTGGGGAGACCAGGACGAAAAAAGGAATCATCCTCTCAGCATCCATACTTACTGAGTTTGGTGGGGTCTGGGAGTCAGACAGGCTCCCCTCCAACGGATAAATGTTAAACATCTGAGATGGAGGGAACGGCGGAAGTAAGCGAGGCACTGAGGCACATTCCATGATACATTATGAGAACGAGAGAACTCCTGGTAAAGTTCCAGGACAGAGCACAGAACAGGGAAGTGGTGGGAGAGCAAGCTGAAAGCACAGATGAGGGTTATGTTGCTAAACAGAATGGACTTTATTATAAGCTTTATAGAGAGCCTTGAGTTTGTTTCCTTTAAAGAGAGGAGTATCGTGCTTAGAGCCTGAGGTTCTGTTACTGACAGCAGGGTGGGAGACAGCTTTGAGTGCAGGGAGGTGGGTAAGACCCTGGAGACAAAGAAACCAATGGGCCTGGTGAGACATGAGGCCTCGGTGTCAGCAGTATTAGTTTTTTCTTGGAGGGGCCACCATTTATAGCCCTGACGGGAGTTAACGGGCTGGCTGCCTGCCCATCCACTGCCACGACTTACCACAACAGGGAGGAAGAGCTCTGGTGCTTTTACACTAACAGAAACTCAAGTGTCCAGTGAAACGGGGGCTTTGGAAAGGGGGTGTGCTTCCAGAATCCCCGTCACTGGTGAGTTCTGGCCCTCCAGACAGCACGCTGCAAGGAACTGATGAACTCAAGATCCAAATCAGAGTGTACACCACGTCAAGGAGAGGCTGCTGTGTTCTGCAAAACGCTAGGAGACTCTCTTGAACCAAAGGGGTCTGGAGAAGGTGACAGAAATCCCTGCCGAGCCTGCCCCCATCCCACACATCCTCCCCCTCCTCCAAAAAAAGAAAAACTAAAACAAAAATTCTATTATAAGGATAGATGTGGAAAATGCCCTATTCAGGCTATGTAAATGTTTTTGAGGAGGTATAAAATTTTTAAAAACTATTCCTAGTGGCCAAAGGGCCTAGGAAATGGCAGATGCCATTTTTTCCTAGGAAAAAACAGTCCAAAACTTCTCAAAGAAAATGTAAGAGCCCATCTTTGTGAAATTTGGAAAGGAGCTCTTAAGTCAAATAAGACACATTCCAGAAAGAAAAAATGTGTGAAGAAAGCTGACACTGTGCAGCAGCAATGGTTCTCAAACGCTGTTCACACAGGTCGCTTTACACAACTGGAAATCACTGAGGACCTCCAAAGAGCTGCCTGTATGTTACATCTATCAGTATATACCATGGTTGAAAATAAAACTAAAAACATTTTTATCTGTGAAGTCATTTTAAAAATAGAACAATTGCCCCAGCTGGTGTGGCTCAGTGGATTGAGTGCTGGCCTGCGAACCAAAGGGTCACCAGTTCGATTCCCAGTCAGGGCACAGGCCTGGGTTGTGGGCCAGGTCCCCAGTAGGGGGCGTGTGAGAGGCAATCACACAGTGATGTTTCTCTCCCTCTCTTTCTCTCTCCCTTCCCCTCTCTCTAAAAATAAATAAATAAAATCTTAAAAAAATAAGAACAATAAATATCAGAGTGAACATGCCCACACATGCCAGTAGCCTCTGGAAACGCCCACCATACATCTGTAAAAGAATGAGGGCAAAAAGGCAAACGGCATCTTAGTGATAATATGAAAATAGTTTCAACCACGTCAATCTCCTGAGAAAACCTCACGGACCCTGGAGAACCACTGCCATACAGAGAGTAAAAATGATCTACAAACTGGGAGTAGATCATCAGGAAATACGGAATGAAAGCCACGAGGGGATTCCATCTTATGTCTGTCAAAGCGGCAAAAAGTGTAACGATACCAGCTGTTACAAAGCAAGTAGAGAACTTAGAACTTTCTTGTCCATCACCAGTGCTGTGACCTAAAGCAGCTAGTTTGGAGAGCTATTTGGCAACATGGAGAGTTGAAGTCATGCACTTCCAATAACCCAGCAACTCCACTACTAGATGTACACGTCAGAGGAATCTTGTGTACATGCTTGGGACACATGTACATGTACTGTGGTTCCTTACAGTACCATCATCCCGAACAGTGAAAAACTGAAGTCACGTAAACATCCATCAATGAGAGAGGAGTTACAAATTTTTCTGGCACGCTAACACGACGGAATGCCACACTGCAGGTAAAGCAGACCTGTCAACACGGCTAAATTCAAAAACCACGCTGCATGAACAAACCATGGCTATGGAAGACCACACACATTTTAAAACATATAAACATCACTCTGTCCTGCTTAGGAATTTACTTTTAGGAATACAAAACCTGTGCGTGTAAATGCACGTGTACGTGGAAAAACACAGAAGCATGGCTGGAAGAATACACATCAACTGAGGACACTGGTTACCCCGGAGGAAAAGATTTGACACAAATGTGCCATGATATTAAATCTAAGTGGCAAATACCTACATATGATATTAATCATACATCTTGATGTATGAAAATTTTCTTTGAAAAACTGAAAATAGGGTAATGGATTTAAAGTGGCCATCTTAACACCAAAAAAAAATGAATCTAATGAACAACATAAACTGACAAACGAAATAGAAACAGAGGCATGGATACAGGGGACAGACTGACAGCTGCCAGAGGGGAAGGGAGAGGGGACTGGATGAAAGGACTTGGCGGGATTAGCCAGAGAACACACATGCATGACTCACAGACACAGACAACAGTATGGGGATGGCCAGAGGGCAGGGGGATGGGTGGAGACGGGCAAAGGGGGGAAAATGGGGACATCTGTATTAGTGTCAACAATAAAAAGAAAGTGGAAGAAATGGGCAGAGGACCTGAACAGACATTTCTCCCAAGAGGACAGACATACAGATGGCCAACAGACATATGAAAAGATTCAGCATCACTAATCAGCAGGGAAATGAAAATTAAAACCACAATGGCATAACACCTCACACCTGTCAGAGTGGTCTTCATCAATAACTCAGCACGTAAGTGGGCAAGAATGTGAAGAAAAGGGAATGGACCCTCGTACACTGCTGGTAGGACTAAAAAGTAGTTCAGCCAATATAGAAAATAGCATGGAGATACCTCAAAAAATTAAAAATAGAGCTGCCATATAATCCAGCAAGCCCACTTCCGGGTATTTGTCTGAAGGAAACAGAAGTACAATACTCATTTGAAAGCACATATGCACCTCTACGCTCACTGCAGCACTCCCAGTAGTACTGAAGACATGGAAGCAACCTAGATACCTACCCATCAACAGACGAAACGGTAAAAACGCCGTGACACACACACAGTATTACTCCGCAACAATTAAGGATGAAATCTTGCCATTTGCAACAGCATGGATGAACCTAGAGGGCATTATGCTAAGGGAACTAAATCAGACAATGACAAATACCATATGATCTCCCACGTGGAATCTAAAAAAAACCAAAATACATTAACAAACAAAACAAAATAGAAGCAGACCCACAGATACAGAGAACGAACTGATGGTTGCAAAGAGGGGGGGTGGGGAAATGGGAAAAAATAAAAATAATGTGTAGATATAAAGATAAAATAAGTAAACTTGTTGCGAATTCAAAAATAATAAAGTGGCTATTACCTGGGACATTACTGCATGTATAAGTGTCCATTCTTTTCATTCCATCTATGGTATTTCATGACAACCCAAACCTAGCACATGTCACTTCCTAACAAGGTATTTGGTAACTTTTCTGATCTTCACAACCACTCTAGGTCCCTTCTGGTCTCAAAATATAGACAGAAATCGTACATTTCACCAAGACTGCCAAATCCTGGGGATTTACCTTTTCCGGGGCTCTCAGTGTAAATGATCCTGAATCCCAGACCCGTTTCCACCCACCCACTGACTGACCCGACCCCTCCTTCGAAAGCTGAACTACCAAATAATATCTGTGAAAATACTGAACAGTCCGAGGAAGGTGCAGCGACTCTGAGTGTGGACTTTGTTTTAAAGGTGCTCAGCCTCAACAGCCCCGCCACCTGCTCTCCAGTCAAGGCAGCAGCCAGAATGACCCAGGTGCTGTCAGAGCCAACCCACCTCACACCACCTAATGTCCACTCCTCCCATTCCTCCTTAGTTTATCCTAAACACTTGGTCCTCAGGAGTGGGACTTCCACGATGTCAAAACCCAGGTCCCCGATCCCTAATGCCCCCTGCAACATGGACAGTACCAGTGTTCCCTCAGGGTGGTAGCACCATGTTCCTCAAAGTGCAGGCTACCCTCACCGCCTGCCACAGAGCCATGGTGGCAACAGCTTCTGCCTCTAGAAGGGAACAAATGAAACCCTGCAAGCCTGGTTTCTTTCCGGGGGGAGAAGTGGAGGACTAGGAGGCTGCTACATATTATTTAATAACTTTTAAAGAATGTAGATTGCTGGGCTGCACCCCAGACCATATGAATAATTCTTTGTGGGCATGGGGTGTGGGAATCTAATTTTAAAAGCACAGTCAAGCTGGAAAAGCATCATCCCAGAGGAAGCAGCTGATGAAGGAACCAAACCTCACTACTTTCTCTGCACCCCAGTCTCGGGCAGCCAAATGCCAACCGAACTCCCATTCCCAGCTCTCCCGTGGTTTGGATCCTGCCTTCCCACCAGGCCCAGTGTAAGTCTCAGCTCTTCTGGGAGCCTTCCTGGATGATGTTGGGGTTAATTCTCTTCCTTCTAACAGCATTCAGTCCCTGAACCACTCAAGAGAAACAAAGGTGTACCCCATCTTATCTGTTCCCCCAATCAGACTGTGAGGCCCTCAGCTCCTGGCAGACAGCCCAGTGTACATGGAATAGCTTTTTAACACTTAAGTGGTTGAAATAATGCTAAAGACCATGGCGTGGGGGAGTCAGTATTAAACACACGCACGTGCACGCACACACACACACACACAATGTAGTACCAAAAATATTTGATTTGCAGTGGGAGGACTGGGATTCAAATCACAGCTTTATCCTTTAATGGCTGTGATAAGTTTATTGTGAAGACACCAATGTGAAATACAAGAAAGGGTTTTACATCTTGTCAGCTGCCGGTAGTGGTAAACCGTTAGAGCTATGGCTACCTATCATTTCTCTGATCTCAGAGGTGGTTCATATCATTGATCCCTCTTTAGAGCCAAGAACGGGAAAGTACAGAAATAGGCATTGCAACCATAAAAACACAGAGCAAGCAAGCCTCAGGGACTGCAGCTCCCAAGGTCTGTGGGTAGCCACCACCCTGCTGGAACATCATCTCCTTAGGCCTCTGTGCTTCCATCAGGGCAGGGCGGAGGTGCCAGGGAAACACTCAGTAACTAGAACAGTGGCTGGCACACCCCAGGAGCTGTACAGACAATGCCGAGTGCTGAGAAACTTGTATATACTGCCTGGGACAGGAGAGCATTCATGGGGACCCTTCCCACCTGTGCACCAAGAACTAAGCAGGCAGAGCTTTGTAGGAGCAAGGTGAGCAGGACTGAGGCCCTCAAACGAGTGGGAACTTAAGCACAGCCACAGTCCAGCTTCTGGAAGTACTGTCCGAGGCAGTCATTAAAATCCTCTTCAAACCTCTCTTCTAGTAAATGGAAAAGCAAAGTGCAGTAAGCATCCAGCTGCCTCAGATTAAAGCAGGGCAGTGGGGTAAAATGAAAAACAGAATCAGGACTTCCCATCAAGGCTAACGGGAGGGTGTTCAGAAGGGAGGAAATTAACGGAATCATCAAAAGGCTGGTGATTTCACTTAAAATGAATTAAATCGATCCGATCTTTCCCCGTTTCAACAAAGACCTGAGGTTGCTTAGTGCTGGAGCTGCCTGAAAGCTGGCTGCCCAGACAGGATCAGAGGGGCTAAGTGACCATCAGCCAAGGCTGAGAAACCTTCCCTGGGCCCCTTCAGACAGAGGCTGAGCCACGGTTCTGAGGCAGGATATGCTGGTGTCCTTCCGCCTGCCAAGACCCACAGCAGGAAATAAAGGCTGAAAACAGGTCAAATTCAATCTGAAGAAGAGCAAACTCTCCTAGGAGGGTGAAAACGTTCTGTGAGCCACAGCTAGCCTAGATAATAAAGTGGACTGGATAGAGAAAAGGAAATGGTTTGAGTAGGATCTTTTGTGATCTCCACAGGCACACCCCAACCCTTAATACCCTCAACATACAAGCATGGAAGGCCAGCCCTGCCAGAGTGCAGAGGAGTTCAAGTGAGTATAGCGGAGGAGAGGAGGCAGGATGGAAGGCATAGGAGATGGAGGAGAGAAAGGCAAAGCAGGTCAGTCACACCAAGTTAAGAAGGGCGGGGGGACTAAGGAAAGGAGAAGAGGCACATGGATACAACCCTCTGCTCTATCCTCCCAGCAAATACTGACACGGGCCTACCACAAGCCCAGTGCCAGGCAGCGAAAAGTGCGCAATGACGATCCCCAGCACCCCGGAAATTAGCACTGATCAGACAGCCTGCTAAGCCTTCCAGTCAGATGTGAAGACCTGGAGTAAAGTGATCAGGACCCAATAAGAATGCCAAGGCATTCCTCTCTGGACACAGGCTTTATGGAAACAGCGTAACTGCAGAGGCCAGAGGCTCTCTAAAAAGCAAAGTAACTCAATTCCCAAAATTTTCCCTAGTTTCACTTTCAGTAAGCTGGACTCTGAATGAGATTCTGTTTCAGCAGAGCTTATCAACAGAAGTTCTCACACACATAAAAAATAAAAAAAACAAGTAATAAGCAAACAATGTTCCTGACCCCGGGGAGGAAGTAGTCAGAGGAATCCAAGGTATCAGAGCTCAAAGGGACATGGAGAGCTGGTCCAACCCTCCCTTCGCCCTTGAGCAAAGTGAGGGGCCTTCAGTTACTGCTCGTCAGAGGTGGTGCTGGAGCTGATGCCTGGGACCCTAGGTCAAGGCCCCATTCTTCATACCATGACCCCAAGCTGTGGAAAGACTTCCTAAAATGCAGGCTTTCAGAACTCACTGCTGTATAAGAGGGCAGAGTAAGAAGTGGAGGGAGGAGACAGATGCCCAGCAAGAGATGACCCAGCTAGGGACTCACCAGTCGGCTCCTCTCTGGAGGATAACTGGCAAGGACCAGAACCAGCCCAGAGAAGGTAAGAGACAGACCTGCCACATCCTCCTTAATCATTTAACCTTTTCCCAGTTTTCACATTAGGCTGGCCCATTTGTAGCATCCTACTTCTGAATCAACCCTCTCTCCAGTGGACTTACAGCCATTCCATTTCTTTGTCTCCACCCTATCAAAACTTGCTTTGAAAACGGTAAGATGGGCTTGATCACCCAAAGTTCCCAAAATGGCAGTTCCCAAAATGAGGTCCCTAGATCACCCTCTGCAGAAATGCAAATTCTCAGTCCTTATCCCAGACCTGCTGAATCAGAAACTCTGAAGGTGGTGCTCAGCAATCTGGGCCCTTCGGGGGATTCTGATGCACAAATGTGAGACCCAATGGAACACGTAACCTAGAAGGTTCAGCCTGTTGTTCTCTCACAAGTATGGGAGTATTAACTGGCACACCCGAATGACCTCTAGAACTTCAAATCTAGGAGCCCACATAGCTGCCACCAGAGGAAGGAGGAGTGTCCCAACTCAGCACGTTCCTCCTGCCTCCAGGGTTCAAGATTGTGTGCAAGAATGCACACAAACTAACTTTTAGGCCTTGACCAGAGGCAGGAAAGCATGGGCTAGGGCAGAAAGGTCCTGATGGGCCTTACCTAGTCCTGTGAAGAAAACAGAATCTCTCTTCACCAGACCTTAGAAGGAACAAAGATGGGCTAGGCCTCCCCCTGACAGGAGGACTGACTTGAGGCCAACTTTCCCAGATGCCTTCCTGCTCAATGTAGGATATAGTGCTTCTTCTGCAGAAAGACTGTCCTGGGCCAGACAGGCCCTCAGGGAGGCTCCTGAACCCACTTTCATGGGGCTTTACCATGGGCGGTGCAGGATATAGTAAGCACCTTCTCTGGGTCCTACTAACACTCTCTGGGGCACAGGGGAGTGGCAGGTGGATTTCTATGAGTGTGTACCAGGAAGCTGGCACTGGTGCAGAATCTGGCACTGCAGGTATCACCAACCACAACCTAAACAGAACAAAGAACCCTGCCAGCTCCCTTTCTGCTTGCTTCCCTGTTCTTTGCCCCAAACCTGCTCTGATTAGCCCTCTGCTCCTCCAGCTTATACCAGGTCTTCATTCCCAACAGGGACCCCATGGCTTCTCGGTGCAAAATGAATATGATTTCTAGGTCTTTCAAAATCCTATGACACCCTTGTCTGACATGACCAGTTGTCTGAGAAAACATAATTTTAATAATCCTCTCCTTCCCTCCTCTATTCCCAGAAACGAGGCATTGCCATATCCAGAGGTCCAAGCTTTAGATTTAGACTCCATCGACTGGGGCTTCAAACTCAAGATTTGAGGCTCTGCTGGTAACTTCAGTCTGATCCCACCCACGGATGGATGAAGGATTAACCAGTTAGTGTTGACTCAGGGTTTTAAGCAATTCAGAAAAGAGATGCCGACTTAAAAAATAGAGCATTATAATAATCCCTTCCATTGAAATAAGCTCTTATTGTTGACCCAGCAATTTTACATATCACATCTCACTTAATCCTATTAGTCACAATCTTACTTTTTCCTGCAAGGCCGGGGTCTGCCCCTGCTGGCAAGTTTCTGAATGCCAGGAAGAGGGGCTGCAAGGCCTCTAAACCACCGGACGACAAGGTACCGAGAACAACAGCACGGAGAGTGGGTTCCTCTGCTGAAAGCCACTCTGAAGAAACCTGAGACACCTCTCTGCTGGAAGTCACAACAGATCTTTGCACCCCTGAACACGTCAAATCACAGACAGTCCTCACCCCACCGTCTCCAGTTACCCTGGCCTGATCCAAGATGAAGAGCGCTGGAACATGTCTGCATGCCCCAGGGGCCAGCTGCTCCCCCACTCTCCTTCCTTCCCAGGCAGTTTGGAACCTCCCACAGCCTCTGGCCTCCCTGTGGAATCTGTGACTCCATCTAAGACCCCCATGGGACCCTGTGCGGTGCATCAGACTGGTTGAAATGAGGAGTGCCTGTCAGACACGCCTCCCACGGGCTTGCTGGGCTGAGGAAGAGGATGAGGCAGCCTTCCCCGAGTGTCCTCCATCCACAACCTCGGGCAGGCCGGGAGGGCAGCCTCACTTACCCAACTGCTTTCTGTTCCCCGGGCACACAGGAGCCCGACTGCCATTCTCCTCACCCCTAGTCTTCTCCACAACTTGTACCAAAATCAACACTCTCCTCCAGCCTTCTTTATTCCCGTGTTTAGACTCACTCAACCCTTAGTCCATTAACTGCTGGTTGCTTTTTCTTTAACCCTGTGGTCTGTAGGATACCCCGGCACACAGCACAGGGTGCTTGTTCCTCCCCTTCCTCCTCTTCCTCATCTTCCTTTTTCCGCCTCCCTCCCCCGCCACTCTGTCAACTCAGGAAAGGCAACTGCCTCCACCATTGGCACCTCACCTCTCTGGGTGCTTCCCTCAAACCGTGCTCTTGGTGATGTTCCACCAAATCTCTGAAATCTTAGGCTAAAGCTATATTTTATTTATTTTTCTCTTTTGAAACTCCAGCTCCTCGACTTCAAAGAAGAGGAGTGTCAAGGTGAGCAGAACAGACACTACGTAACTCTCCCCCGCTCCTCCCTCCAGACTGCTCCAACATGCTGGCCGTACCCACCACCAGTAGGTTGCCGCACAGCAACAATGGTGATACCACCACAACCCTGTGTAGTAAGTATGTGGTTACCCCGGCCTCACACATATAAAAACCAGGGACATAACCTTTGAGAAAGGTGCTCAAAATTACACAACATGTTAGTGGCAGAACCAGGATCCTAACCAGCCTGTCTGGCCCGATAGACTACACTCCTACCCTTACTATACCATCCTGTCTCCCCGACTCCCAAGCCCCTCCTTGCCCTCAGGTCTTGATGCATGCTTCTCTCCCTCAGATGAGTCTTCCATGACCTTCCCAATCTGAGTCAGATATCCCTCATCCGTGTGCATTCTAGTATGATCCGATGCCTTCCCCGATCACCACACCTCTCTCAGAACTGTAGCTGGTCCAGACTTGGCACTCGGCAGGTGTTCGACAAGTTACTGTGAATAAACCAGGGCACTAAACCATCAGCTCTGTATTCTTTCTGGCGTAGGGCGCTGTTCCTGGCTCCGCTGCCCTCCCCTCACAGGCTGACCGTGAGGACGGACTACACCACATGTGATAACTTCCTTCGAGATCTAGCCTGGTACCTTGTGCCCGAAAGCCCTCCAGGGCATTACATGCCTCCTGCTGTCCTACCTGCCCCTATGTCAGCACATACTGGCTAAAAGAGTTAATGCCATTCATGAAAACACCAAACCCAGTCAGTCCCACCGCAATCCTGGCAACCCTCAGTGGTCATGAGGGACAAGCCTGTGGGGTGTGTGTGGCATGATCTGCAGAACAAAAGATTCAAATTCCCCAAAGCTGCAATCCCCAGAAGTCTCAAGTTCCCCAATCCCTTCAAATTAGTCAGGATTCTGGGAAACGGAATCCTGTTCATAGGAAACCTCCCTGACATCCTCCCAAAAGAAAGACCTGAGACCAGGCGCTCCTGCTCATTCCATTTAAAAAATACACACAGCCCTGGCTCAGTAGGCTGCAGCGCCGTCCCGTACACCAAAGGTTGCAGGTTTGATCCCAGGTCAGGGCACACATGGGAGGCCACTGATCAATGTTCTCTCTCTTTCCCTCCCACCCTCCATCCCCTCTCTCTAAAATCAATGGACATATCCTCAGGTGAGGATTTAAAAAAAATTATTTTAAAACACACACACACACAAAGCCTACGCTCCTTCCTTCAGACCCTGTTGATTCTAGGGGTAAAGGGATAGGTGGTGTCTCACAGAGGATGGGACTTTGAACTGGACCTTAAAGGATGAAGATAAGTTTGGGCAGGAGGGGAGAAGGCAGGACTCTGGCCAGAGGAAGAACAGGGTAACATAGGTTGGAGGGTGCTTATGTCCAGGAAAAGGGGTAAAAGGAGTCCCCTTAGCCTTGACTTCAGGGACTAAGCTACAGGGAACTGTGGGTGAGAAAGGGAGGCCAAACCATCCAAGCTGCCCTGCCCCAGGCCCTCTCCACGGCAAGGTGTGTTTTAGAGACGGCATGGTTTTTACTGGCATTCGTCCACATGACCTTTACTCCCCATGGGTAAAAAAGGTCTACTTTCCCTCCCTCCTCATCACCAAAGGGGACCTCCACTGGGTTCAAAGATCTTCATCCAGGTGAAAAGTTAGGACACTCCACAATAAACTCTTCTGGGCAGCCTGCCTAGCTCCACTTCTCTTCCCTCAGAAGGGCCCCACCACGTGCACCCCCTGAAGCATGGAGACACGTTCACTTCCCAGACTCTCATGGGAACCACTGGATCAGGTGGGAGGCCCCACAGGTGGCTGCTGTGCACACAGCTGTGGGCTTGTCCTACTCCTCCTCACATGCAGGACGGGCCATGACTCTGCAAGATCCTGCCTGGCGTGACCCTCTCCCCCACATCTTCTCCAGGACATGTTTGTTGGGTCCAGCTGGGATGATCACTGGCTTAGTCACAGCAAAGTGTGAAACTGTGCCTCTGCTTTCAAGGACCTTATGTGCAAACACAAAATTAAGAACACAGAACAAGAGCCAATACTGAGAGACAGACACGTGTATATAAGAAAAGACCTCAAATATCGAAGACTGACGGCGTCTACTATATGAGGAGTGTGCAGAAAAGATTTATACAGCCTACTGAAGTCACCAGCGAAATTCACAGGCCACTCATCAGCAATTCTGAGCAACCACACGTGGTTATCAGGACCCTTAGAGGGGCTGCATTGGCTCAAGACACCACAGGGTCCTCTATAATCTGGTCTCCAGGGAATTGAGATCAACTGGGAAGCAGAAGCATCCCAGGCTTCTCCCTCATCTGTCCCGCACCTCTCTGTTAGGATCGGTGCTCAGTAAACACCGACAGGCAGCTCCACGCGCCCGTTCCGTCCTTATCCAGTGTGTGGCAATCCCAACAACATTCTCTTGGGCCTCCCATCACTCCCGAGTCAACAAGGCCAACTCTCAGAACTCAAAGCCAGTGACAATAAACACACAGGTCCTGCCCTTTCCCACGGAGACATGTGTCCACTACACGTGAAGCCCTGATCACATCAGACCCTTTGTATTTCATAAAGTATTGTTTACTCATGATAACACAGGCTCCAGCAGGGTCATTTCATAACCCTATTTGTGCTTGGCCATAACTTCCTGAAACACATTTCCCCTCCTGGGTTGAAATGCCTAAAATAGTTTTGTGAATTTTTTTTAAAAAGCTTTACAAAGAAGAGAAGTATTAAAAGGCATCTGTTTATCTCTTCTGCACTACTTCCAGAATTTTGAGTGATTAAACAATAGTACTTGAAAAGATTTGGCTACTGGCAAAGCTAAAAAGTCAAAGAAGTTAAATGAGGTAGAAATACCCATCTCTGGGGCAATAAATGAACCTAGGTGGGAAAGACTCTTAAAAGAAGGAATGTTGTCAATACAGCAAAAAAAAAGTAAGAGGAGGCAAAGGATGACCAAATGGAGAGAAGACAAGGAAGTTCTTATTTGTTAATTCTGATGTTGTATTCTCCCAGATGTGTTTAGGAATCTTCTGAAATGTAATCCTTCAATTACATCTTGGTGCTGATGAAATAAAATACATCTTTAAAAAGCAGACGGTTGCCATTCTCAAATTTATAAGGTTTCAAAAATGACTCCAAAAGTCCCTAACAACTAGCAGCTTTGAGGAACACGGGCTCTGAAATGCCTACAAGACGGCCTCATGGGAGGGGACAGCTTACGGTGAGGCTACTTAGCTGGGCCCCCAGCACCAACACTGTAAAGGGGCATTACGGCTCTTTTCCACTTGTCTTTGTGTGTGGAATGCCAAGACATGGCATTTGAGAATTAAAAACGTGAATTACAAATAACTCGTGCAGTCTGCAGGATGTACTAACTCAAAGCTGAGGGAGGCAAGGGATACAGAAAAAAATAAGGAACTTTCTAACCTGAGCCTGTCTGAACTACTGGGTTGGCCAAAAAGTCCATTATGTTTTTTCCATACAATGGCTCTAGCAGTGCTTAGGTGCCTTTAACTTCATTCAAAACAATTTTGTTAGGTTGTATTGTGACAGCTGTCCTATCAGAGTGCATTAAAAGAAAACTTATCAAAATTGGTGAATTTTTGTGCAGTCATGTTAACGATGAAGATGGAAGAAGATAAGTAACATTTTGGTGTATTATGCTTTATTCCAAGAAAGGTAAAAACGCAACTGAAACACACACAAGAAGATTCACGCAGTGAATGCAGAAGGTGCTGTGACTAACTGAACACGTCAAAAGTGGTTTGCGAAGTTTCCTGGAATATTGACATTTGGGCCAAATAACTCTTTGCTGTGGGGCTGTCTGATGCACTGGAAGATGTTTAGCAGCAGAAGCCAATAGCGGGAGATAGCTGACATACGCAAAATATCCAAATCAATAAAGTTATTGGTGAAAATGAAAATGTCTCTTTTAATTTACAGAAAAAAAGGAACAGACATTCTGGCCAGCCCAATAATTAGCTGTGATATCAGAAGTACAGGCTGTACCAATCGGTGCCAGAACCTGATCTTCCAACCTGGGAATTACTTCTTTGTATGCCAGGCACTGTCCTAAGTGCTTTACATATACTATCTTACTGAATCCTTGAAACAATCTTATGAAGTAGGCATCACTATCATTCCTATTCTAGGGAAACATAGTAGTGAGGTCAGGAAAATTACCCAAGGTAACACAGGAAGCTAGGAGTAGAGGCAGTAGCCAGACACAGGCACTGTGACTCCAGAGTCCAAGCTTTTAACAAGACTGCACGGCCTCTCTAAAAACCAAGGGATGAGGGTGGAACATAATGACAGTCAGATACTATACTGAGCTGTTCTAGTGACCTCAGTGGCTCCACGAGAGCTACAGGGGGCATTTGTCATTTTATTTATGAATTTAATCCTATCCTACCTGACAAAACACAGCTATGTGAAGAAACCCCAGAGTTTTTCCTTTCTTTTTAAGATTTTATTTATTTTTAGAGAGAGTGGAAAGGAGGAAGAATGAGGAGAGAAACACCAACTGGCTGCCTTCTGTACTCACCCCAACGAGGGACAGAACCCACAACTCAGGCATGTGCCCTGACCAGGAATCAAGCCGGCGACCTTTTGCTTTGCAGGATGACACCCAACCAACTGAGCCACACTGGTCAGGGCGAACGCCAGGGTTTTTCAATATTTATAATCTCACCCTCATCTTCCAGTGAATTCTCATTTCATACTTTAGGTTTGCTTAAGGGGAGGCAGGTGAATGGGGCTGGGAGAAGTCAGCAGCCTGCACCCCTCTCACTCACACCACACCACAGATAGGCTGTCTCTAAATGCCTCTGTCCCTCTTGGCCCCAAAGCTAAACATGAGGTTGGTCAAGGTCACCCCTGATCTGGCCCCAGTCCAGGCAGCCAGCCATAACAGCACAAGCCACCTGAACTGGGAGGGCCGCTCAAACCCTCTGCAGGTTCATGCTTCTGAACGAGGAGGAGGAAAGGAACCTTTCAGTGGTTAAGAGGTGGTGAAAGGAGTTCAAGTGCAAACCCACCCAGAAGTAATTAAACACTAAGTGCTAACCCTAGTTTTTTTTTTTATTAGCACTCTGCGACTCTGTTTTGCAGAAAAGAGATGGGTGGGTAAGAAGGATAACCTCCAAGCTCTAAAGTTGGCCCAGGACAGTGGGCACCGCTGCTCGGCAAATGGAATCTGCATTTAACGAGAGCTTTAACCCAGTCAAGACCACTCGGGCGTTCAATCTGGTGGACTCCTGGGTTCTTTTGTTCATAAGCTAGAGCGCAAGATGTGTACCACGTGTTTGCACTCTCCTAAACATGGCACAACAATTAGCCTGCAGAAGGTAATTTCTCAATGTCTTTTCACGACGCCAGGATGTAACAAGCCCTATAATGACCTATCCAGCCTCCTACCACAGCCCTCCAGTCTTTTTATAGTCACAGGTAATTACACCATGGAGAGATTATACTCACTTCGTCAGCAGTGTTTACAGCTGAGCAGAAGATGCTCTGAGTATGTTTTGGGAACTACATCCTCATTTAGCAAACAAGTTGCTGGGGTCCCTGTCAGTCCTTCCCTAGAACAGAACTGTCTTGACAAATCTTTTGCCTAAACCAGGAACCAAACAATCAAGGGCCACTGTACACGAGAACAGAAACAACCACAGAGGGAAACATGGTAACTCCTGTACCCTTTATCCGGGAGAGAAAACTGATGGTGTTTTTCTTCCTTTGTCAAAGCAATCTTCTAAAGGTTGGTCTGAGCGCTCCAGTAGAGCAACACAAGGAATGGGTCTCCCAGAAGCCTGAGCCTTAGCACAGGTAACGTGGTTCTCAGCAGACCATGGGCCACAGAGTCAGACTGGGCCAAATCCCAACCAGCGTCACTACGTACACTTGCCGGTCTCTGAGTAAGTCATCTAACCTGTGTCTCCATTTCTCATTGGCAAAAGAGATAAATTGGTAAAACATGACCATCTAGCGCAAATGTCCTCTGAGAGCTTTAAAGGGACGATAACACAGAGCCTGACAAAGAAATAATGTTCTACAGGCATCAGTTTCCTACCTGTCCTCTCCTCTCAGTTCAGCGTACAGTACCTAACTCTAGGTCCCGCAGAGATGGGGAGGTGAGCCAGGGCCACCTGTCAGCATCTTTCTGCCGTGGCAATGTTAAGGGCCATAGCCACATCATCCCCCTGAGAGTGCACTTCTCTGTGTTTTCCATCATCAGTGAACCCGAAGTGCCTGGCTTTCTCTCTGCTGTGTAGAAATACAGATTGCTGCTTTCCCTGCTATTTTAAATTTGCTTTAGGTTCTTGTGTGATGTTTAACATGGCCTAAAGTAGCATAGCAACATTTTAAGGGGGAAAAAAATCAGACACTAATAAAATACTGAGTGTCAGCCCCGGCCGAGTGGCTCAGTTGGTTGGAGCATTGTCCCGTACACCAAAAAGACTGCAGGTTCGATCATCAGTCGGGCACATACAGGAGGCAACTGACCAATGTTTCTCTCTCACACTGATGTTTCTGTTTCTCTCTCTCTTCCCCCCTCCTTCCTTCCTCCTCTCTCCTTCCCGCTCAAAAAAATCAATAAATGTGTCCTCGGGTGAGGATTTAAAAAAATTAAAATACTAAGTTTTTTCAGTAAATATGCTAAGGAAGGGGGGTGGAGAATGAAAATCAAAAGGTTTTTATGTGAATCAGCAAGCCAGCTGGGCGAGACCATGGACTACGCACACATGGAAGACAGAGGAGACTCCGGAAGTAATCCGTCCTTCCTCACCTGTCAAATTTCACACCTTATCCCCAACCTGAAAAATGACTCTGCATCTCAGTTTTGTTTTCTAAAGACAGTAAATGATGTCAGCGGCATAAAGTCTTCTGCCCAGCATGACTCAACAGCGGGTCACATACCATCTCTGTTGTTGTTATTTGGGATTGTTATTATTACACCACACGTATTATATGTCAAGTGCCTTCCAATCATTTTTAGTAGTCTACACACCACCGAACTAGCATCCTTAAGTATCTTGTTCCCATTTTATAGAAGAGACAAGAGGTCAAGTGATTTGCCCAAGGTCATACAACAAGTTTCTCGAGATCACAGGTAAAGGGAAGGAGCTGTGAGACCTGGGAGAGGCTGCCACACAGCTGGGACCCTAATTCCTTTCCAGCCCCAAAAGGCGAGTTGGGTAGTATGAGCACAGATCTCATTTTTAATTCTGATCTTCCCATGCGGTGTGACTGGGTGTGAAGAACAGATACGCTTCCCTTTGCCACTCCCAAAAAGGGAACTTTCAGTCATTTCTCCCGTCTCTGCTAAAGGAACGACCTAGGGGACAGCGAGACCCAACGCCTAACACCTTCTCCTTTGTAACAACAAACCCTGAACTAAAGACAAGAAACACCAGGGTGGAAAACTGGACTCCAAACATGACATAACTTTATTCCAGAACTCTGACATGTGTCTTCATAAGTGAGTCTTTTCTTATAAACCTGAGCGAGTATGACCAAGACTAGGGTGACTGGTATTTATGACCAGAGACTATGCAGAGGAACTGCCCCCCAGAATATGCCCACTTGACCAATGTCCAGTGGGATCCTCACAGGCATGAATGTGCATGTACACACAAACATACTCAGGGTCTACTACAGACCACTGGATATCAAGGCTGTGTACTTCACAAGCATCTCATTTTAAAATGCCTCTGGACTGGGCATTCAGGGGCAGCTACAGAAAAAGGTAAGAAACACAGGAAGAAGAGGATGAGACCTTTCCTGAACTAAATTGCCTTTCCTTGACTTCAGAGTATCTGAGAATATCAGTTTCTTGGCAAGCTCGAGTGGCACGTTGCTCACAGCAGGCAGGGCCATACAGGTGTGCTCTGGATTTCAGGCCAAGGAATGGGTACCTCCTTCCCCCAGAAACCACTCCAGAGAGCGGGGAAAACACTGGCACAACTTGGTGCCCTGGATCTAAGAAATGGAACACCTCCCTCCCTCGCCTGCACCCCGCTCTGTGCCCATACACATGTTTTATGGGGATCAGAAAGACTTAGGGGGTGGAAACAGCAGTAGAGGGAAGATTCTCTGCAGATGGGGGAGGAAATGAAAACAACAGAGCCAACTTTCCCATCCTGGGTTGAACCCACACTATAGACATATTTTTCCACATTGTAGAATAATAATCCCTTTATCCAGCCAGTCTGGAACCATCAGTCCCTGATAATTGATTTCAGACTTTCAATGGAAACTTGGGAAGGTGTGAATAGTTGGAAAATGGGAAGAGACGGGGGAGGCCCATAAAAAGGAGGGAGTGGTAGGGGGGATGGCTTAATGAAGATAAGGAAACTAAAGGTATCAGACACAGAAGGCAGACCCTAATGCTGCCAGGGAACAAGCCACAACAGCCTCCCCAATGGAGTCTCAGAGGGGGACAGTCATGGCAGCATACCAGGCACTGGGCCAGGTTCCGGTTCTGGCCCTGAGACCCTGGGCAAGTGCACAACCTCTCAAGTCCACCCTAGCTCTGGATCAGTCCTAGCTTCCTTCCTTCCTGCTGACAGTCGTTCCATTCACACGCCTGCTTACCGAGCACCGTTTGCTCTGGGCTGGGGTAGAATGGCAAACCTATTCTATGAAGGGCAAAATACTTTAAAGTCTAAGTATTTTAGGCTCTGGGGGCCACACGGTCTATGTTGCCACTACTCAACCCTACCACTGTAGCACAACAGGAGGCACGGGCAGTGTGAACATGAATGAACACTGCTACCTTCCAATAGAACTTTTTATTACGGATACTGAAATGTGAGTTTCATACAATTTTCATGTATCATGGAAGTGATAAATAAATAAATTCTTTTGATTTTTTCCAATTATTAAAAATTAGAAACCGTTCTTAGCTCACAGGCCACAGAAAAACACAGCAGATAGGATCTGGTCCACGAACCAGTGTGCCATCATCTGCTCCAGGGACACAGTGGTGAGCAAGAGAGGGTCTCCACGGCCTATGGCTCTGCGCCTGCCATTCCAGAGGCTTCCTCTGGCTTTGGAGGGGCCCTGTGAACGTAGGCCCTGCTTACTTTTGTTGCAGGTGTGGGCTGGCCTTCGGTTCCTTTGATATCTCACATAACCATGACGTCCACACTGTGGACACTGTGGGATCCCAACCGCTAGAGGCCCCATTGGTTGTGCCATGGGCTCCTCATAGCCAGCGAAGTCTCAGGCTTATGGGAAAGGTTTACGCTAAGTGTCAGAATGAGGTAAATGAGAGGCAGAAGAGGAAATCTGTATGTGGGTGGTGAGGAAAGCTATGATAGAACAAAAAAATCAGTAATTGTTTCTCCCAACAATTCGGGAGAAAAAAGTAAGATTAAATGAGATTGCACCATTATTCTGTATGTGTTGGGTAAATGCCTGGTGGGCGTTAATAGAAAGGGAATGAAAGAGAGAGCGCTGAGCTATGGAAACTCTTAAAGTCACATTATATCACATCTGCCTCCCCCAACACCTGTTCCAGAATCTAACAGAGATCCCACTCCAGAGAACACTGGCCAAAGAAAACTGCCAAACACATGTATCTACGGAACTCCGATAGGCACACCATTACTGGTGAGCTCAATCATAACTGAGACCCTTACCAGTGTTTGCAGATAGAGAGGCAGGTTCTGTAGCATCACGCAGAGGCCTACAATACACAGCCAAATACACCCTTTCTAAAAGGGTGCCAGGCCTAGAGGGCCACATGAAGAGAACCTAGAAGGCTCTTCAGAGCACTGTTGAAGGCAGCAAAGACCACACGAACCTCAAAGGCTCCCTGCTGCGTCTATAACCCTGTTAGGACTCCTCCAGCTTACAATCTTCAACCAGAAAGTCCTTAGAATCATGAAAGTACAGACTGAGGGTGCTAGCTGTGTCCTTAAAGGTTATCCAGGCCAACCCTTCATGTGACAGATGCAGAACTGAGCTAGAGAATGAGTCAGTGGCTTGTCCAAGATCACAAAGTTTGTGGTTTCAACAACCAGGGCTGCTTCACTAACTTACAACACCTGAATTCTTCACTCATTCTGAGAAAGACGAGAACCAACTAATAAAGAGCTAACGATCAGTAGGTGTTACTGTGTCATCTCAGTCCATCTCACAACCACCCTAGGCACTGTTATTTAGCCATTCTGCAGCTGCAGAACCTGAGGCGTACATAAATCGAGTCTTGCTCAGGGTCACAGAGCCAGCAAGTAGCAGGACTGGGTTCTGAACACAGGCGGTCTGGCACCAAAGCCTGCACCCTTACCTGCACATCGCGCTCTGAATCCCTCCCCTCCGTCCTGCCTGATAATTACAGCAGCAGGGGAGGGGTAGTAATGCCGTCAGCAGCAGAGTCCTACATAACCATCCTCCATCTAGGTCACTAGGCCCCTTGGTGGCACACCAGCAGTACTGGCTCCCTGCTACACCACAGCACAAAGGCCTCCCCACCAGGCTCCCCCTGTAACTGCCCGACAGACAGAGAACCCCCATCCCAGCTTTGGAGGGAAACAAGGGTGTTGTGTCTTTTCCCTCCCGCAGACAGAAGGCAGGCCGGACGCACCTGAGGCAAGTCCGTCTCCAAGGAGGGTGCTGAGGATCACCAGCGGAAGGAACACTCCATGTCCCACAGAGGCCACGGCAGACGCTGAGGTGCTCTTTGGTGCTATCCTGCCATGGCACATCTTTTATCCGTCCAAGGTATTTTAAAAAGAAGAAAATTAAAAGCCAGAAGAATTCTAAAGTCAGCCAGGGGTAGATTCACCTGTAGAAAAAAAACAAAAAACGAAGACGTGAGTGAAGTGAGAACTTTATCCATGTTAGTTACCAGTGGGCACTTCAGTAAAGAAGCCATAAGCACATACAGAGCTGAAAGAACTCTAGCAACCGAGTTCCTGCTTTCAGAGGAAGACACAAGCATGCAAGTGGCTTTTCAACTCCTTCCTGGGGAAACGCCACAGCCTGAAACAGCTGCCATCACCGTCGGCATCTAGGAGCCAGATCCTTGTGACAGGACAAGGAGACAGGCACCGGCTCACCAGCTCTCCTGGAGATCAGCAGGACACAGCAAAGCTTTCAGAGACGGCCCGGGCTCTGCCTGATGGCCTGCATCAGAGGCTGCAGCAGCAAGAAGGAGAGGCAGCTGCTGACACAGAGCTGCTGCACGGGAGTCTGGCTTTGCCTTTGCCACTGGTACTCAGAATAAGTTCAACTTAACCAGGAGAGAGCGAGAGAGAGGGAGAGAACAAACATGCGTCTTAAAAGGAGAATACACTGCCTAGGGAAGGAATGCAGCAGTGAGAGCCAGGCCTCCAGCCTGGCCTGCTCAACTGCCTGAGCCCCTGAGGATCTGGCTCTGACTTAACAGCTCACAGGTGACCCCAGAGGCCATACGAGTTGGCTGGCCCTGCCAATGTGGTGGGAGGACAGCTGTAATTGTTAATAAGCCCCACCACCCACTCTAGTTCAGACAAAAACTCCAGAAGAACAGGCAGCATAAAAAAAATCAGGGGTCAAGTCTTTTAAGGAAGTTTTTCTACATGCCTTTAGGGAAACAGCTGGATTGATGATACATCGTGATATGAGCCTATCATATTTTACTTAATTCATTTGATTTCATTTATCCTAGTTTATAACATGTATTCCAAATAATAAGATTACACTTCCTTTTTTATTTTAATTCCATACACACCTCCTTCTCCATTAAAAAACCTTATGTAAACAGACAGGGAAGCCTGCCATCTGCAACCCTAATAAAGGACACCCCTGAGACTCTGTCAGAGATGTTACCCAGACCTGACTTTAATCCACGTCTGCAGCCTTGACTCAGGCCTATGCTCCCCTCACAAAGAGTTACTGCAACAGCAATGGGCTGCTCCAGTCCAGAGGAAAGGCAGCTGTGAGGGTCTTCAATGAGTCCTGGGGTTCAAGAGCAGAGCTAGCCCCTAGCTCTTAGCTAAGATCTCTGTGGGATCTTACTCACTGCCCACAAATATTTGTGACTGCGGTCCTCTGTTCCCAGCTCTTACCCAGACTCCGCCTTGAGCCTTCACAGTTGTATAACAGGATGGTTCCTGGAGAGTCTAGAGGTGGGGTCTGTGAATGACCCAAAACTGAACATAAAACTGTGTGTATGTGAACGTGTGGAGTGTGTGTGCACTTATGCAGCTAAGATCCAGAGTTAGAATGCCAGAATTCAAATGTTTCTTCTATTATGGCCAAATTACTCTCCAGCCTCAGTTTCCTCATCTGTGAAATAGAGACAGTAACCATGCATCTTCACAGTGTTGATGTAAGGATTAGGATCAAAGTACTTGACATAGTGCCTGAACTTTACAAGTCCTCAGTAAACCCTGGCTGCTGTTGCTATTGTAATTAATAATAAGATCTGAGCTGTGGGACCCTGGCGATTATCAGGTTTCATCTTCTCATTTGACAGATACCAAACGAGGGTCCGAAGAGGTTAATGGATGTGCCCAGGGCCACCAGCCAGTCAGCACTGGGCCCTTTGGTGCTACTATTTTACATGCAGCCACTGCAGGTAATCCCACCAGTGGTCACTGCTCCCTTAAGGCAACAACCAGTGGATCACCAACAATGGCACCTGCTTGTGTCACATCCCAGCATGTGCACAACAAATATTTCTGTAGTGAACAGACGAGGCCAGACCAGAGTGGTGTCTAGGTGTTCTGTGCGAGAGCGGAAATCATCAGGAAAGACTGCCCAGGGGAGGGGGCTAAGCTCACTGCTAAAGGATGCATCTGATGAAATAGGAGACACCAAACACAAGCGGATGGAAGCAGTGGGAGGCAGAGGCTAGGCTAAGGAGTCTAACCTATACCCTGAGACCATGGAGAGCTCACAAGGGTTAGAAACAGGGAAGTTACAACACCAAATTCATTGAGGAAGTTCTTTCTGGCAGGGATTTTAGAGCACTGGGGGAGAGGAAGATGCTAAGTGGTAAAGAACCTTAAATTTATTATTTTATAATTAATGCAGAGCTCTTTGACAATATCTGTCAAAATGCACATATTCTCTAACTTATCAATTCTGCTCCTAGAATCTGTCCTCAGAAATCACATATGTGCAGTGATATGTATGTATATAGGGTATTCGCTGCATTATTTGTACTGGCAAAAGATCGAAGGAAGACTCGTTAAATAAGTTGCCATACGCTCACACAGTAAATACTACGCAGTGGTTTAAAAAGAACTGGGCAGTTTAGTCTGTAGTAGTAGAGAATTACTTCCAAAATTAGTATGTGAAGAAAACCATTTGTGTGTATGAGTGTATTTTTAAAGGACACCCTCCCCTCTCCACCACCGTGTGCATTGAAAATCTCTCTGGAATAGCGCACAAGATACCAGTAGCTAATAACTGCCTTCAGGAAGGGGAACCGAGTTGTTAACAGAGAAGAAAACTAATTTTTCACTGAATGCATTCCCTTTTCATCTCCTTGAGAGTTGTACCTTGTGCATGCACCACCTAGTTAAACAGATAAAAAGTGAAATACAATCAATGTAGCGAGGTCACCCTACAGACCACCTGCGTCCTTCCTCAACAAACTGACACTCAGATAAACCCGACTGTTCCTTCTGACAGGAACACAGTCACTCTCAGGGCTGAGCACAGGGTCACCTTCTGGAAGAATTCTTTTCTGACACTTCACACCACGCCCACCTCCAGAAGAGCTAACGCATTCTTACTCCCAAAGTGCTACCCTGATCGGCCCCACCCATTCACTACAGAAATATTTGCTGTGCATGTGCTGTGATGTGGCACAAGCAGGTGTCCTTCTCGATGACCCACTGTTTCCGGCCCTGAGGGCACGGTGACTGCCATGTAGAGAAGCCGGTACAGAACTGGGGAGAAGAGGTACACATATGAACTCTTGTTTTGTTTTTAAAGAAACAGCTGGCTCCTCCCTTATTGCCAAGGAACCAACTCCACTGTGAAACCTAAAGCTTGACCACATGCAAAACAGACGGGGTGAAGAAAATGGGGGCTTTGCACAGGAAAAAGATGAACAGGGGGCAGTCAATGGAGCATTTCCATGCAAGTCTGGCCAAGGGTCAGTGCTTCAGAAATAACAGAGAGAAAAGTGAATCCCCATAGCCCCAGGGTACTGCCCACAACACGAGAATCCAGCTACTGTGGAGAAAGGGTCACACTACACATCTAATCATTTTAAGAAGGGATCTGCTTTGAGCACAGGAAGGAAGGGAGAGATGGAGGGAGGAAGGCAGGAGACCTTGACTTGTGGCTTTAGACCAAGTCAAAAGAAAAACACTTTAGAACAAATTATCCCTAGAGAAGCACATGGGCAAAAACTTTGGAAAAAAAAAGAAATTGTGATTAAGTAGAGACAGAAGGTAGAACGGAGGCATCAGGCAGGTGGAATAGGAAGCTGCACTGTTTAGCGGGAACAGAGTCCCAGTTTGGCGAGGTGAGAAGAGCCATGAACAGTGGTGACGGTCACAACGACATCACAAAAGGGCTTATTAACACGACCGGACTGTGCGCACACTTAGAAATGGCTGGACGGTCGACTCTGTGTGTGTTTTACCACAGTAAAGAAAGAAAAAAGGAAATAACTAAGATTAGAGAGGAACCGGGACCTACGCTCCAGGTTCAAAGCCTGCACTCACCCCGCCTTACGAGGCACACACCACCTAAACTGAGAGGTGAGAAGAGGGGGGCCAGCCTAGGGCTGCAGTAAGTCCCACCCCTGCCACCAGCCACACGGCTGGTCAGGACCCCCTGGCTGCCATTTCTACATCTGAAAAGAACTCTCAGGCTTCTCTCAGCCACAGAATTCTTTAGGGCATCCAGACGTCTCTTGGTGTACGCTGTCTCTTCCTCCAGCAGCCGCTCTCCCCTCCAAAACACGGAGTGAGGAGTCATGGACAATCTGTGTTCACCCTTCTTTTCTTTCTCGGGATTAGTGCTGCTGCCCCAATAAAATGTGGTAAAGCGAGACCCCACAAGCTACACTGTCAGCCCCTCAAGGGCACGATCTGGCCCTTCCCACCTCTGTAGAGCCACAACACCAAAAGCTAGGTGACTGAGCCGGGCTGAAGGGGATGTCATGACCCATCAGATCCTGTCCACAATGACCCTCCAAGAGGAAGAACACTGCCCATAAGCCATGGCTGTAATCTTGGGGAAGCCACTTACCTCCTCTCTGTCTTTTCCTTATCTGTAAATTGGGGTTGTTGATTGCTTCGAATATCTCACTAGTCTCTAGTGAGGCTCAAAGAGGCACAATGTGAGAAACTACTCTATAAACTGGAAAAGACTCCAGTCTTTCTATGTATAGGCTGAGCCCAGAAGCAATGATGGCGAGAGGCTACCTGAGAAACTTCTCATCATAAAAGTGACGATGACAAGTATGGGAGGTTTATGGTGTTAAGGTCGGCCTGGAACACGAGTCCAAAGTTCCCATGGTTTGCTTGCTTGCTGTTGCCATAGATGCTTCCAGGTTAACCGAAGAGCCTCCTAAGATTAAAGGTGTCCTGGAAGTCACCTTCAAACATGGCTCACAGCCTGGGGAGGCAGCAGCAGTAGGTGGGGCCAGCCATGAAACAGCAAGGGCACCAGTCTCCTAGACATCCTGGGGCCCAGACCTGCTCAGGCCACGTGGCTGGTTGCACTGGGGGTCTACCCTGCGGAGAAGGCCAAAGTCCCGCTGAAGGAAAAGGGTTGGGTTGCACTCTAGGGAGCTCTCCTCTGGGGAGGCACAAGGGTCCTGTCAAGGCTGGCTCCTGGGTCCTAGGAGGGTTTATCTACAGCTCTGTGAGGTCAGCCTAGTTTATGGGTGATTTTCAGGATAAATGATTTCCTGAACCTTGGCCCATTTCTCCATTAGTTAGGCAAGGGGACCAGATCAGTCAAACCAATATAAGTCCTTTTCTTGCCTCAAACAGTCCGGAAAGGAATGGTGGTGGTGGAACGTCTAGAACAGGAAAGTTTAATCCTCTGATCAGTCACCTCCCTTGACCCTGATACTGCTATGTGACAGGGGAAGACAAACAGTTCGTGTTCGAGAAGTGTGAACAGGATTTAATTAGTTAATTACTTTTCGGAGTATAAGGACGAGAAGTCCTAACTCTGTGAAGTGCAGAGTTCCCCAGAGCAGAGTGATAAGAGAAGCGACTAACATGCTAGGGAGGCCCTCCCTTACCTTTCTTTTTTTCCTTCAATGTCTCCCCTCTTCACTGCCACCCATCCTGAAGTGGCTGGGCCACAGCAGCAAAAGATATCTAAATGTTGATCAAATCTTAATGCCTCCCACTCTTCCCCCCCAAAATGACAAAGTTACTTCCAGATGTCTCCAGTTTATTTGCCCCCGTGTGTAAATGGCTCCTTCTAGTCTTGTTGACTACTCTATCTTGCCCTTTCTTTTGTGCCCGTGGCATCTGAGCGCTTCAATAGGCACCGGGGCTTCAAGATCACTGAGCGTAGTGTGTTACCTCATCCATTTCCATTTCCCCTCCAGGTCCAAAGCCCAGAAGACAAGAATATCAAAATCTTGTTAAAACTCACTTCCTACAGCCCCGGCTGGGTAGCTCAGTTGGTTACAGCATCCTCCCCACATCAAGGTTGTGGGTTCGATCCCCAGTCAGGGAAGATGTAAGAAAAAAACCAATGAATGTATAAATAAATGGAAGAACAGATCGATGTTTCTCTCTCCTCCTCTCTCTCTGTCAATAATTTTTTTTTTTTTATTTCACTTCCTACAAATCATAAAAATAACCCTTGGCTTTCCTCATAGGCCACCTGAGCCACTGTAGGGCAGGTGTTAGAGGGTTTTTTTTAATGGCTCTGATTTTTCTTGTATCCTTGTCTTGCTCCCCCAGAACAGCTCACCATATCCTCTGGCTGTCACACTTCCCAGTACCCTATTCCTCAGGCTCTGAACAGCAGGAATACCAGCAGACACATACCTCTACCCCATCCCTAAGACTTCTCTTTAACAGTCTCTAACATCTCTCTTCTAGAGCCTAAGAGCAGGATGACAGCAACATGTACCTGAATGTGGGAGGGAGCCCTAACTCCAAGATCCACCAGTGCACAGTGAATTAGCCTCACTCTCCCTGGTCCTCAGGAATGGGCCTGGATGATCCCCAAATGCCCTTCAGTTCTAAGAAATGTGGAATGTCTTCTAGGGAATAGGAGGGGCCCAGAAGCATTTCCTTTGAAAACAGAAGGTGATAAAAGTTCTGACTGGAATGAAGAAATGTGAAATCCAGCCTCTTTGTTCGGTGTGAGTAGTCCTTCCCCCCAATATTTCCATCTTCCCAGACCTAGCCTAGCATCCATGTCTCTGCATTGCAGCAAACGAAGGAGACTCCACTTTCCCATTCAGAGTTTAATCAATCCATCAGCACATTCACACAGGCCATCTGTACACAATGTTCCTAAAGTGCTCTCCAAAAATAACAAACATCTAACAAAAAGAAAACCCAGCCCTCACACACAAAGGATCACTGCAGAGCTACAGTGGCCAGAGAGAAAGAAAAAAGATGCAGGGGAGGACAAAAGAGAACAAAACAAGACAGAGTCAGGACAGGACAGAGAACAGGGGAGAGAAGACAGAGTGCCTATGAGCAGGAACTTGGCTCAGGCGGTAAATCTCCGACCTTCTGAAGGCAGGAAACCACTTCTCTAGGCCCGGCTTCATCAACGACTGATAGGCTGAACTAGAACAAATCACTTCCCTCCCTATGCCTGTTTCCTCATCAGTAAAATGAAACAGTTCAACTAAACATGTCTCAGGGAGGCTGTGATCGTGGAAAGATGCTGCCAGACTGGGCCAGAATATCTAATCTGCCTGGAATTATTAGTTTAGTGGTCTAGGGCAAACTAATTTCAGTTTCCATGTACAAATTGGATAAACAATACCTACCACACTGAGCTGCTGCACAGTGGAAATGAGGTAAATGTGAAGGACTCAGGACAGCATCTGGAACAGTGGGCGCTCAAATTAGTGCTGCCCCCCCTCCTGCTCTAACAGCCTGTGACTGAGCCCCCACTAGGCCCCCGGAAGGCCCTGTTTAGCTGAGCTGGAAATACAGGTGCAAAACACAAAGTTAGTTTAGACAAAAGAAAAGCCAACAGGTTAAACAAGTGAACACCAAGATCCTCTACCATGACACTGTAAAAATAGTTTTAAAGAACTTAGCAATCCTGCCCCCTCCCAATTACATAATTGTGCGTATGACTATACTGAAGTAGTATCTGTGTCTAAGGGGACCTAGGAGGTTTTCTGGCTTGCATGTGTTGAAGGGAAGGATGAGGGCATGGAGCTTCTACGTGTGACACACACACACACAGACTTGCTACCTCATCAAATAGGTGCTATCACCCCCATTTTACAGATAAATGGAATCCAAGGGGCCTAGTAGCCTTTCCTCCTGCCTTCCTACTGCAAAAGGCTTCCTGCTCTTTTGTTTCCAAATACATGGTCAAGCTTAGTTGCCTCTCTTCTGGGAAAACTCATGAATTCAGCCCACAAGCATGAAAGGCTCTTCTGAACCTTTAGCAGAACTATCTGGACCCCGAATGGGACAACCAGTCACGTCCCTCCCCAGGGTCCACTCACAGTTACTTAACTGCTGTATGCTGCCTTACTGCATGCAGGCAGTAAGTTCCTGTAGAGACCACCAATTCTGCCTCTTTCTGTGCCCCAAAGTGCTCAACATTTACTTGTTCTCTAAAGGGAGAAAAAAAAAACCCGAGACACAATTTGTGTAGGCAATACCAGATGGCAAACTAGCAGCAGATATAAAAGAGGAGGATAAAAGGGTACAAATCCTAAAGTTTTAGCCAGGTAGCAAAACAGATGCTTGGCAGAAGCAGCTGGAACTGGTCTGTAGACCCCAGAGATACACCTATGAGTCACCACACCCCTCTGATTGGTCCCCATTAGAACTGACTGAAGCAGGCTTCAATATTCTCTTGGCAAATAAAGTCTGGGAAGCTGATTTGCTAGATCTGACTTCTTAGGGCTCTGTGTTTGCAAGGCCAATACAATTCAGCAAACATTTACTGGCTATCTTCAGAGCAAAGCTTGGGTGAGTACAGATGAAACGGGGCATAGTTGTCACTGTCAAGGAATTCACAATCTATGTGAGAGGAATTACATGTTTATCTGTTGAACACTGTGAAATTGTTACTAGGACCCAATAAAAATAAAAAAAAAGTGCTATGAGAACAAAGAGGAAACAGGAATAAATAACTGATTGGCCACAGAGGGAAAGTGGAAGAGAAAGCTTTGAGCTGGACAGTTTTGCATGCACAGTGCTGATTGTAAACAAATAAAAGGAAGTGAAAGAACAACTCACAAAATGATGTCAGGGAGAGAAAGCCAGGGGAGAGGGAGGGAGGGAGGGAAAAAAGCGATGGTTTTGCCAGCCAAGACCCAGGGAACGGTGCTGTCTGGTAACAGGAAACAAATATCTGTACATAGGTGCGCACATGTTTACTCAAGGGGATGTTTAAGGGCTAGAGTTTGGGTTTCAAAGTATTCTTAGCTGTGCAGGAAACGCCTCCTCCAGGTCAGAAACAGGGAACCTAAGAGAACGGGCTGAAGCACTTATGTCCCCTTTTTCCCCGTCTCTGCGGATTGCTCCCCAAGGCCTCCATGTGGGATGGTACAAACAGGTCTGTGCACTTCCTGGTTCTCAGGCCTTCTGCTACATTCCCAGTCAGTCTGGGAAGGCTGCCTATTTAAAAATAAACTTTAAAACCTCACCAAAAACCCCAACTCTAAACCACCCTTTCCTCTATTTCATTCAATTTCACTGAAATTAAAAAAGGTTGAGTAAGAAATAAGACAAAAAAGACCAGAGAGAGTGAGTTCTCATATCAAAACAAAAATATATGCTCACTGAGTTCAAGGTCAGGAGATCTGGATTCTATGCATGTCTGCCTCTAACTAGCAAACTTGACCTTGAGCAAGCAAGATGTTTCATCTCTCTGCACAATAGCTGCTTCAGCATACTCTCAAGGCCAATGCAGTTATCCAATCTTTCTGGACTTCTAAAATAACACTAATAATAGATACCTCATTGAGCTAGTGTAAGTATTATAGGGGAAATGCATGTAAAGCCCTTGGCATGGTACCCAACACTTAATGAGTCGTCAAAACTGATAGCAGGTATTCTAGGTATCACCATCTATCATTATTATCATCGTCGTCATTTGAAAATTTAAGGGTTGAGCCAGATGACTGCTACTTGAAGAACTTCTCTGGCTCCAAAATCCTATCGTTCTGTAAGTCATTTTCTTTTTTTTCTTTTCTTTAGGGGGCTGGATGGAAAGGAAAGGACAGAAACCTGGCGAAGCATGACAGCTACAAACACACCCCCAATGTTTGTGAAAACAGCAGAATACAATTAGAAAATTTATCAGTGAGTAAAAGGGGAAAAATTTCCCTCCACAATGGAAAGGTCTTAACCTGTTCCTTGCACGAAACACAGCAGGTGGCAAGTTCACCCACAACACACTGCCTCTCACTCCCACGAGCACCGAGGACAATACCCTCCAGGGGCCAGCATACTCTGACTTCCCCAACCTCAACGTTAACTGCCTTAGAGAAGCCCTAAAAGACAGCACAGTGGCCAATCCACCCATTTCTAATAATGACTAATCCTGCCACAGAGTATTCCTGTTTTAAACAAAAACTGCCTTTTACTTAATATAATGTGAATATAGCCAAAAATCAAACACCCTTCCCAAAAGTTAGCCTATAACCAGAGATGTTCAGCTTTATCAAGGCCAACGTGCTAAACTGTAATTAAATTCAGATGAAACTACGTATTCTTTTATTCATTCATTCAGTGTCCATGATGCCAAAAACTAATAGGATGGAATATGTGAGAACAATAAAGATGACACCTAGGTTCCTGACCTACGTGACTGGGTGAATTGTAAAAGCTACTGCAGCAGAAAAAGAATACAAGTGGACAAGCAGATTTTGCTGAAGAATGAATTTAGCTCAAGTTATTCCTAGATGTATTAAATTGTAGGTACTTGAAGGATATCAGGTAGAAAGGTTCGGCAGGCAAATCAGAAATGAGCATGAAATTCTGCAGAGTACTCTGAACTTGAAATAGAGCCACCGAGCTACAGGCCTGTAAGAGACGGCTGAAGCCATGCAAAATGGAAGAGCTCGTCTAGGCAAGAGAGTTGAGTAAGTTGAGTCAAGGACGGAATCCTGGGGAGCCTACTAACTTTTTAAAGAGGCATATTGGGTACAAAGAAATCAGGTGCATCACAGATGTCAAGGAAAGGATACAGATTCAAGGCAGATGCAGCAATGGTCCAGTAAGATGGAAGACTAAAAATTGCCCATTGGACCCAGCCACCAGGAGATCACTAGTGACCTCAACAAGTACAGTTTCATTAGAGTGTGAAGGGCAGGTCATACTGACTTTACCATGAATTCAAAGTGAGAAAGTAGACACAGTTAAGGGCAAGGCTGCTGGGTGGTGGGATGGGAGTTGGAAAAAAAGGGAGAAGAAAGACTGGGTGATGGGCTGGAGGGAATTTGTATCTTGTAAGTTGTACCTTCTCAGTTAACCCAAGAACTTCAGTTAAGGCTTCCTGAACTGTCTAAATAGCTCAGAGACACCCTAGGGACAGTCCCTCTAAAATGACACTCCCAGAGGCCATGGTTGGCCAAAGCTAGGGAGAAGCTGGGGGGATGAATATTAAAGAGTTGCCTGCTCCCTGAGTGTTCAACAGCAAAAATGCCTCCCCACCCTGTCACCCCTCCTCTGAAATTGCTACCTTTTCTGTGGACTTCATGAGTGAGAAGAAACAGTCAACCTAGAGGCAGGGCCAGAGAACTGACCTTTTCCTAGTAACTCTCAGGCCTTAAGAGTCTCCATAAATATGGCCCCAGTTTCTGCCATTTCCCTCCTTTCTATTCTAATGTCACCTGGGTATTTTCTCCTGAGGTTCATTCAGCTTTAGGAGTCTAAGAACACGTTCCTTACCTCTAGCTACTGAAGATTAATGGCCCCAATGAGGTATGCACTTAAGCCAAACAAGGTACTGTCTTTTGGCTCCAAATGTTCTCCATCTTGTGTAAGTTCCAAAAAGCCTCCTAATTTATAACCAAACCATGACTCTTCCTGTCTTCTTCCTCATAAATTACCCAAACTTCCTTTAAACTGTCAAGATTGCACTGTGAGGCCCCAAGCAAAACTGAGAAGCAGGAACTTGCCCACTATTCCTTCCTCTTTCATTAAGGGCACGCCCCAGCCCCCCACTTCTGCCCTTCCTTACATAACCCTGCAATTGTACAGAGTCCCTCCACCAAAGCCAACATACTCCAGCTCTAGCTTCAATCTTATTTCCAGCTCTCTCCGTGAGAGGCTCTAAAAGAAAGAAATGTGATTACTTCACATGGGATATTCCCTTAAATCTTCAAATAGAGACTCCAAAAATAATGTTAAATTAGTCAAAGTTCAGGAAGAGGTATCAAATGAAAAACTTTATAAAGTCCAGGTAATGTCCTAGAAGATGTTAAGAGGGACTGTGATAAGCAGAGCATATGAAAAAGAAACATCATAAATTAATGAGAGAATCTAGTATTTCCCTTCAGACAAGGTATCTGGACTCCTTCCTAATATGTATCTTTTTTAAGGAACTTACTGACTTCATTCAACACATATATTGAACACCTACATACATTAGATTCTACGAAAGGTACAAAGATGGGGAAAACATGTCTTTAAAGAGTTTACAGTCAGCTCTGGCCCATGTGGCTTAGTTGGTTGGGCATCGGCTTGAAAACCAAACGCCAGTTGATTCCTGGACAGGGCACATGCCGGGGTTGTGGGCCAGGTACCCCCCGGTTGGGGGCATGCAGGAGGCGGCCGATCAATGTTTCTCTCCCTCTATTTCCCCTCCCCTTCCCTCTCCCTAAAAATAAATAAATAAAATCTTCTTTAAAAAAGAGTTTACACTCAATTTGGAGAGATAAGACACATACACAAATAACCACAATATGAGGCAGAAACACATGGATGATATACAGCCAAAGTGTCAAAGATGAAACAGGAAAACAAGCTGAATCTAGAAGAGGGAAATGAAACAGTTAATGACAGGATTCATCAGTGAGGATTTTAGAGTCACACCAACAGGAATTCAATCCTGATTCTGCCTTTTGCTTCTTACAGTTCCCAGGTTACTGCTGCTCCATTTTGTCACATACAAAATTGGGATGTTAGTACCTACTTTACAGAATTGTGAAGTGCCCGTGACTCACACATATGAAGAGTTTACTACAGTGTCTGGCACACAGCAGGACTAGGTAAGATGGGAGAGTCACTGCACACAGAGTGTTAATGCTCCTTCCTTTCCCCACCGGGCCATTTGGGTCCAATTCATGCAAAGGCAGCTGAGCATCTGCTATTTGCTCATCAATTGTGACTATTAGTTTGATTAGTTGCCAAGTTAAGTGGAACTATGGTCAGGAGGTACAGGAAGGAGGCTTCAAGTGTGCGTTTGTGCCTGTTCATGCCAGGATGACAGCCTTCTGCTCAAAGCACAGCACCAGAATACAGGCAAAGCTACCTACCACATACAGAGTGATACTAAACCATGCTGTTCTTTTTTTTTTTAAGATTTTCTATTTATTTATTTTTAGGGAGAGGGGAAGAGAGGAAGAAAGAGAGGGACAGAAACATCAATGTATGGTTACCTCTTGTGTGCTCCCTACCGGGGACCTGGCCCACAACCCAGGCATGTGCCCTGACTGGGAATCGAACCTGTGATCCTCTGGTTTGCAGGCAGGAACTAAATCCACTGAGCCACACCAGCCAGGGCTAAACCACACTATTCTTTTGGACACAGTAGGCGTTCAATAAATGTTCAGCAAATTGATATGTCCTGAACCTGGCTGAATTCTCAATAAAATCTGTCTCAATGTCTCCATTTTCAACAAGAGAACAGAAGAGGAAAAACATCCAAAGTTAAAAATTGGTCTGAGGATCTCCTACTTCCAGTTGTGATGGAATAACAGGGATTGGATTGACTCTTTCCCGAAACAACTAGAAGCTAGGTACAACATATGACCATGATGGTTTCAGACACTCAACCGTGGGCAGCACAGGACAGCGATCCTGGGAAAAGCGAAAAGAACGTAGTGCGCCTACTAGGGCCCCCGCTGACTCCCTAAGGAGTCTCCAGGCCCCAGAGTAGGGAGAAGAAACCTGAATGAGTCCAACAATCTCACTGACTTGAAGAGAACATTGGGAACTTAGGGCAGCCGTAGTGGCTAGGGTTTGCAGGGCCAAGTAATTACAGGAGGGAGCTGCAAAGTGAAAAACTCCAGCTCTGCAGAGGGACCCTCTTGAATCTTCATCTGAGTACTCATCTGTGCTCGTGTGAGGAAACTAGCAGGGTGGGGAAAGAACCAGTTGAAAGAAGTAGGTGGCATATAACCAACCCCCAGGGCTCACAGAGAGCCAGAAATAGAAATAGTTCATGTTCCCACCAGCCAAAGCAGAAAAAACTCCTAACAGGATATCGATGGAATCTCTAGAAGGGGTCAGCCACGGCAGTGGAACCGTCCTAGCCGTAGGTTAAAGGCTGTTCTGGACCTGTCCTAACAAAACTGGAGAGCAAGCCTCAAAAGGATCAAACCAATTCCAAATAATTGGAACTGCTTCTGAGAACGAAGTCCAAAATTTATTTAGAGGAATACAGAAAGTTCTAGCACCCAGCAACATAATACTCACTGTGTCTAGCTTCAAATCAAAAATTAACAGGGATGCAAAGAGGCAAAAAAAAACACAGCATATTAGAAGAATAATCAAACAATAGAAACAGACCTAAAAATAACACAAATGATAGAATTAGTGAATAAGGGTGTTAAAATCTGTACTATAAATATCCTTCACATGCTCAAGAAAGAAGAGAAAAGCACACGATGAGGAAAGAAATGGAAGACATAAAGACCCAAACTGACCTTCAAGAGGGAAATACACGAACATCTATCATAAAGTGAAAAAATATATGAGATGGGACTAACAGATTAGACACTGCAGAAGAAAAAATAATAAACTTGAAAACAGCAACAGAAACTACCCAAAATGATAAGCACAGAACATCAGTCAGCAGCGGGACAATATCAAGTAGCCTAACATGTATAATGGGTGGGGCGTGGGGGAGAGCACACAGGTAGGCGTAAGAAATAATGGATGAAAATTTGCTAAATTTGACAAAAGAAACTATAAACCCACAGATCCAAGCTCATCAAACCCCAAGAAAAAAAAAAGCACAAAAAGAAAACACAGGCACATCATAGTCAAAATGCTGAAAATTAGTAATAAAAGAAAATCTTAAAAGCAGCCATGGGGGGATAGGGTAAAGAGAGACACGCTGTATTCAGAGAAACATAAAAGTATAGCAAGTTTATTGTCAGAAACAATGCACCCCAGGAAGCAACAGAGTATCACATTTAAAGTACTGGAAAAAACCCGTCCCACTCTGGTTAAGGCAAAATTGACAAGAACTATGAAGCTCCCGTCACTAACCCGTTTTGTGTCGAGAATATTTTCCAGGAAAGTCTGGGGGTGGGGGAGGGGGCGGTCTCAGTGACCTTAAAATCACATGTAAGCACCATAGGCAGCCTATGAGGAGTACAAAGGGGAAAAGACCCTTTCTTAGGCCCACAAAAGGGGCCTTGACCCATGTTTTATACCTACGTGCTCAGGGCATTACAGGCTGTGGCTCTCATGTAGTCCTATGGCAATATCACTTAACACACTGGCAAAGAGACAGAAAGATCTGTTGAGGATGCATCCCCAAGCAGAAGAAACTCAGGTTAGAAACGAAAAGCAAATCTACTAAGGCACTGTCAAGCCTTACCAGCTCCAGGTTTAAGTAGGCCTCCTTCTCTTCAAGTGCGCCCATCTACTCGTTTCATGCGTCTGACTGGCCTTTCCGAATTCAGATAAAATGTTTTCAGAATCAACGGATGGATGCTCCTTGAGAAGGAGGTAAGAATAACTGAAAATGGGAATCAGAGTTGCTCAGCTCTTAGCTATACAATCCAGTCCAGGGCAGCAAAGTCTCCTCCTCATGAAGTGCCCTGGGCTGGCCCCCATTCTTCAGAGCCCAGCTTGGCGCTCCACGTCCTGGAGAGACCAGGAAGATGGCCATTCACCTGCTCCCTGCACTGGTTGGTCTGGTCTCCCCACTAAACTGTAAAGACCCAGGAAGGCTGGAGCCCCACCTGTTTCATGCTTTCTTTGTAAGCCTCAGAACAACACACTAAAAAAAAAACCCAGAGTAAGTGCCCAAGAGGGAACTTACTCCCCAAATAACTTGTTGCCTTACTAGTAGTCCTCAACTGGGAGCAGTTTTACACCCCTTGCCATGATATTTGGCAACATCTTCAGGGATTTTTGAATGTCATAACTTGCTGGGGGATAGGGGGACAGCTTCTGACATGTAGTGGGGTGGAGGCCAGGGATGCTGCTAGATGCCCCGCAGTACACAGGACAGCCCCCAGGGAAGAATGGTTTGGCCCCGAATGGTGACAGTGCTGCCTCTGAGCGCCCTGGCCGGCGCAAGTGCTGCGCCACAGCAGCAGATGCCAGCAGGTGCGCGTGGTGCAAACTCCATCACAGCACTGGAAAGCTTCTCATCCTACCTCCAGTTGTCAAAACATTTTTTTTAAAAAGCTGTCACTTATTTATTTTTAGCGAGAAGGGAAGGGAGGGAGAGAGGGAGAGAAACATCGATGTGAGAGAGAAACATCACTTGGTTGCCTCTCCTAAGCACCCTGACTGGGGCTGGGAATTGAACCTGTGACCTTTCGCCTTCCGGGATGACATCCAAGCAACTGAGCCACACTGGTCAGGACTCAAAACAACATTTTGATTGTCCAGTTGTCGTCAACTCGGTGGGAGAAGCTCAGAGGTTCAGACGTCTGGCTTTTACCCAGCTCTGCTACTACCAATTTGATTCTGGACTTGTCACAGAACTTTTCTGGGCCCACTTCCTCCTCAGTAAAAGAGGGGTTGGAAAAGATGATTTAAGAGTTCTTCCAGCTCTAAAATTCTACTTGTAGTGCTTCATTTGGCCTTATCTATTTACAATGAGCTAAAGAGGAAGGGGAAGAATCCAGTCTTGTTGTATGCACATCCACCCTCTTAAGGACAGAGGTTCTTATATCGTGGAAGCCAAACCAGGCCAAAGGGGAATCCAAAGTAGCCAGGATCAGCCACAAGGGACCCAGGAGAGACCTCTGTAAACACTGGCTGAAAGCCCAGCCCAGGCTTTCAGGTTTAAAATATGGAAATCCTAACTAGCCTCCCCCCTCCCTAACCCAGGTCAACCTTTTTAATGGGTGTAAGGGGGAGGAGGAAAGCTAGGGCCTTGCTCTTCAACCGATGGGTATGGGCTATGGAACAGCAGCACTGACACCATCTTGGAGCGTATTAGAAACGCTGAGTCTCCCCCTTCATCCCCATCTACTGAATCAGAGTACGCATTTTAATAAGATTGCCCGGGTGATTCATATGCTTAATTAAAGTTTGAGAAGTCCTAGTTCAGGGTTTGCTGTCCTTTTATTCCCTGCTTTGTCACCTCTTCACTTGAGAAGGATAACCTTAAGATTCTGTCTACATTCTCTCCTGACCCCAACTCCTTGCAGCCGCACCTGCCCCCCGCCCCCCAAACACACAAGTCCAGAACCTACAAACCCAGAGACATCAAGAGTAATGGGATGGGTCACTTTCTCCTTGCCTCTGTCCTATGTCCACACAGGCCAGAAAGAGGCAAGGCTTAAAGCACAAGAAAAATTAGAGCTTTTCTTGTGAGTATTGTGGCCCACCCCGCCATTCAGATTCCCCAAGAGGAAGGGCAGAAAAAGGGGTGGTGAATTCAAAGGTACAAACTCTGATGGAAGGAACCTCATCATTTGCATCTGGTGAGAGACCAACAGGGGTCCAAAGTTTCGTTTCTCAAGTTGTTTTGTTTGCTGCTGCTCTGTCCTACATTACATAAAGATTCTTGGGGACATGGGCTAAAGGGCAAAGCACACACACAGAAGTAAATAAAATGCAGCAAGGGTTCTCCCAGCAGAGTGGTGTGGGGCAGCAGCTGCAACAAAAGCAAGACCTCAATGAAGAGTAGCATAACAGCCCTGGAACAGAAGACAGAACATGGGGATAAGGGAGGCTGGACTCCGCCCGTTGTCAGAGCAGTGAAGATCAGGCGGCTGCTCACCTCTCACCCCACCACTGTCACAAGCAACAGATGGTCCAGTTCTAGGCAGCTAGGCAAGACAGCAATCTGCACAGGCCTGTCTGCCCCTCCCCCAGGGCTGGAAATGGGGAGACACAGGGCAAAGTCTGGGGCCCATCCCAGGTGGAAGCTACACCTTGAAAGAGCACCTAGGGCAGGTGGCAACATCACCCAATGCTTTGCTACAACGAAAAGAACCCCCAAAACAATTCTCGGCACTACCCAAGGTTCTCCAGCACCCACAAACAACTCATCAGAAAAAGGGCGTTGGTGAGCTAGGGACAAGGGAAGACCCAGAATAGTCCCAGAGTGGACTGGGATGTTTGGCCTAGGAAGGGTCACTTAATCATTCAACACTTACCACATTCTAGAAACCGCACCATCCAACTGGGGATCCAGTGGTGAGAGCAGACAGTCTCCGCCCTCTGGAAGTTCACAACAGGGTCAAGAAAAACAAGGAAACAGAGAGTAACACGGGGAAGCACTGAGCATGGGACAATGTGGCAGCACAAAGGAGGAGCACTCCTACCACTACAGATGGCAGTCTAAGCTGACACTGACTTTAAGAAGGTGCTTGCCAGGCAGAGCAGAAAGAGGTGGGTAAAGAGGGGATGAGAGAGATTCCAAGGAGAGGGAAGAGCACAAGCAAAATCCTGGAGGCAACAGAGAACTGGGAACTGCAAGTTCTGTCCCATCCTGTGCTGCTTCTGGTTTCCAGGAGCAGACTCACAGATCTGCCTTGCAGAGTCCAATTCTTCCATTTTAATAGGGGAACTGAGGTCCAGAGATGGACCATGACCTGCCCAGGGACACAGCACTTGTTAATGACTGAACCAGAACTTAGTTCTCCTAACTCTTCATAAGCAAAGATCACTCAAATATCTCCCAGTCAGAAACTGACCATTGAGCCCTGGTTAGTGTAGTTCAGTGGATTGAGCACCGGCCTGCAAACCACAGGGTCCCTGGTCTGATTCCCAGTCAGGCACATGCCTGGGTTGCAGGCCAGGTCCCCAGTAGGAAGCGCATGAGAGGCAACCACACACTGATGTTTCTCTCCTTCTCTTTCTCCTTCTCCCTCTCTCTAAAAATAAATAAATTAAATCTTAAAAAAAAAATAAAGAAATTGACCACTGAGCCCTCTCAGACGGAGTGTCAGCCGCAGTACTGTTCTCCATTGTGCTCCATCCATTCTGAGCACCCATGGTATGGCTCACATCCAGACCCCTGCTAGATGAGGAAGTCCAGCAGCATTAGTCTCCAGGAACTCGTGAAAAGTCAAGAGTGGCTACCTGCCTTTTCTGGAAAGGAGGCAAAAGGCACATACAGTAATATTCAAGGTGGGCTAAAGTTCAGGGAGGGGGGTTGTTTTAGCAAAAATCATTCCCCCTTGGAAACGAAGACGGGTTATTCTGAGAGCTGGAGGGAACTATCAGCCAACACAGACAGGCTGAGTCTGAACGACTGCCAGACCAGGCAGGCTCAATGAAGAGTCCTCCACCCTCTTCCCCAGGAAGCGCCATCCCCTCCCCTTCCCTGGCTGGTCACACTAACCTAGCTGGGAGAAGCTGTCATTTCAGGGAAACTGCAGGCCTCCCTATTAGCCCAGGCTCAGGGGATGGGTCATTAGCCAGGGGGTCAAGCCACTGGAGCTTCAGGGCACAGCTGCCCTTGCTGTCACCTCCATATCCCCCAGACTCCAGCCTGCTATCCCCTCTAGGTCAGAGTGTGCACAGAATGGAAGTAAGTGCTCATTAGCTTTTCCAATGTAACCTCTAGAAAACCTGAACAGAAGGCACAGTTACTCAACTGCAAAGTAGAATTCCTCCCCTACTCATAACAAAACAAAAATGCCTATCAACAAGCAGCTAGCAGGTTAAAAGGGTGTGGAAAGAGGCTAAGGAGCATTAGGGTTAAGCCCATTCACTAACCTCATCCAGATGCCTGGTGAACCTCCAAGGCCTTGCAGCACTGGTATGATGAAAACATCCTAATGATCTGAAATCTTTCCTGCCCAAAATGTTCTCAGATGCTGCCTCTGACCCCACACTCAAGTGCAATCACCACAGGCTGGTCCTGGCCTCAGGGCCAACACCAGCCCATGGATACTCAGGGCAAGAAAGCGACCTGCCAGAAGAACTGACTGAAAGGCAATGTTAGGTCTAGTACAACAATGGGGCCATGATGGGTACCCTCTGTCCTAAATGCCTTCACATCTGCCTAATGGAACCTCTCGGTGGAGGGTGTGTATTTGGGGGTGTCACTGTGGCCAGACCTCCTTCTTTTTCACCCCAACAACCCTTTAGAACCTGCCCTCCTGAAAGGCAAATAAATGCAGCTCTGACTTCCAGACCTCACTGTTTGAGAGAACTTCTTGTTTTTTCTCTCTGCTTTTTAAAACAGATGAATGCTTCCCTAGGGAAAAAGCCAGCTGTAAATACAGCAGAGGATCAAAAACGAACCCTGCTAGGAGTTCCAGGGGAACCATTACACTATTGTAAAAAGCCTTCTCAAGAGAAGCAACACACCCATTACAAATAAAAAACACACAACTCCGTTCAGAGTGTTTCTCTAAAGTGCAATCTTCGGGCAGATGAGTTCTCTATACTCCATGGCTGCTTCCTCCTCTACTCAACACTAAGACCTTCACATGTAAAGTGAGTTTCTCCCTGGGAGTCTTAGAAAGAACGAGCTCAGTGTACCTGCTCCCGAGTGTCTATTACTGCACATGCAAAGGGAGCTACGCAAGAAACCTGGCAGGCTGAGCAGGGTCCCATGGCAGCCTGACCAACTCCGAGATGTCAAGTAACCACACAAATCCCTAACTTTGGGCAGGTCATAGCAGGCAGTCACTTACCACACTTGGCAAAGGCCAATCTTCACCTAAAGTGAGGGCTGTCCATCGTTCTTATGCATCTAGGATAAACACCTTTAAAATATCAGAGCAGTTTTCTCTCCCTGCCCCTGGAAAGCACAGCGGCTGGCACCAGAGCACAAGACCACAGAGTCCCTCATTGTTATCTTGTTCCCCGCATACCATCTCTATGTGCTGTAAATGTTAATTATTAACTATCCTGGCCCCACCAATGTAAAACCACGTTTCTCCATTTTGCCTTTTAAAACAATCCTAGGGAGTCCCCTCACCCATCCTGTCTCCCACACCTCCTTAAATGACCACAGAGGAATTTCATGTAACCCTCCTTATGTCTCCTCCTTTGATTCTAAAGTGTAAAGTAAGCTGCAAAACTGCCATTCTCGGGAGTATTTTCTCAATCCACCGAGATTTTGCTTCCCAGCATATGTCATCAGTTTGCCTCAAATAAACGCATACAAATTCCCTACAAATGTGGACATTTTTTATGTCAACATCATCATCATCATCATTAAAGGGCTAAACTTCATTACCAAACTGCTACAGACATTAACACAGATTTAATCCATCAGTGTTCTAGGCAGACCGAGGCCACAGTGTTTACTGGCCGAGAAGAGAATGGGAACAGGGTGCAAATCTGAGGCGGGCAGCCTGGCTTCTGCACTTACTGTTTTCCAAAATGAATAGCATTTTTCAAAGGCTCAGGACTCTAGGAAATCACCCTCTGGTTTATTATACCCCTCCATCACCTGTAAGGAGGCTGCCATCCCAACACCCATTTGCCAAAAATAAAAGCTCAGGGGGTGTTTCCGAGAAAGTCTGTGAAAAGAAAATGTAAGCTGGTTTTATTTCCCCACAAGCTACAATTAAATGGCTTTGCCTTTGCAATCCTACTTCCTACCTAGAATTCTAGCAAGTTTAGATGTGCCCCACAGATTTCAACTGGATTACAAAGAATTTGGTTGACTGAAACTGGTCCCAGCCCACAGATGTTACCAGCCTGTTTCACAGCGCTAGGTGAGTCTGAAAAAGAAAGAGGAAACTGGAGTGGCAGGTGGGGGGCAGTCGGCACAATGCTTAAACATCTGCCACGTCAGAAAAGGAAGACACTGCTTTTAATTTCATGCAAGATTCTATCACTCAAAATAAAATGCAATATAAGCCTATAAGCCTCATCAGCAACAAAGCGAAGAAAAGGTTTGCATTTGCAGAAAACATTCAAATCCTCAAACTTCCTAAAGGGATCTATACAAATGACGTTATTACAAATTGAAATCAAATTCTCAGTGACAGGTCTACTCACTGTTGCCCCCTAACTGTTGCTCCCTTCAGCTATAAGCTTCCCCATAGACAGGGATCTTTCACACCCTCCTTTAAGAGGATCTACTACACAGGCATCTGGCCTCCCCACAATTCCCCAAGAACCCTGGTTAACTTCTAGGAGGCACACATTTTCCACCAGGGTTTCAAGAGAACCTCAGAATGAACTCTTGGGAGACAAGCCCGACCCTTTCTGTCCTTTCCATTTTCTCTCAGGTCTTGCTTTCCACAGCCCTAAAACTCCTGCATGGTCTTCCAGCCTCCAGCCCCTGCTCTGCTCCAGGCCATCAAAGCCTGCTAAGGAACCACACTCCCAAAGCACTTGTCAGATCGCCTCCCATCTCCAATGGTTCCTTTGTCTGGCCCATATATCATCATTTCCTGACAGTCTGTCTCTATAGATAGCTTGCAAAATGCGCAGAAGGCACAGGCCCCAGCTCACCAGGAACTTTCAGTGGAGCTGGGGAGGCTGAATGCCCAGGCCGCAAACAATCAAGGCACACAATAAGGAAGGAGTGTCTATTTCAGTATTCCGTGTGGGCGCAGTAAAGTGCTAAATTGTGAAGTATGAATAATTAAAAAATAAGAAAGAACAAGCAGCTACTTGTGAGTATGGACAAATTAATGAAGGGAGAAAAGAAAGATGTCAGAACCAAGACAATCAAGGAGGGTCCTAAAAAAGAAGAAAGGGAGATGTGACCTGAAAGTTTTAAGGGCTGAATGAGTATAGAGAAGAAAAGACAGAATTTCTGGGGCTGGAGGCCGAAGTCACGGTAAGTTGGGGGACTTGGGGAGCAGGTGGGGAAAGAAAGGGGTAACAGAACAAGAATAAGGGAAGAGCAGGAAAAAGAACTCCACTTGAGATCCTTCAGGGCAGTGACGATTCTTACAGTTTCCCTAGTGTCTACCACAAAGTATTAAGCACTCAATGAACACTTTCAGTAAGGCCAGTTAGTACAGTCGTGGAAAAACAGGCAGAGGAATTCAGCCTTGATTCAGTAAGTGGGGAGCCAATGAAATTCTTGAGCACGAAACTCAACCTGATCCAATTCAACAATCATTTACTAAAGGCCTACTATGTGAGAGGCACCGGAACACACGGCCCTCACCCTCAAGGGGCCCGCCACCACGGGAAGGGCTGGTAATACTACCTCCCACACCACAGGGCTTCTTCATTCTCTTACCTCGTCTCACCTGGAACCATGTTCACAGGAGATGGACCTGGCAGGAGAGACTACAGCAGCCTGGGAGGCCAGACAGGACGATGAGGTCTGACCAGGGTGGTGGTGGCGACAGAAACCCACAGAAGAAAGAATTGGCAGGGGCTGGTTAATGACTGGAAAGGAGAGCTCAGTGATGATGACATAAAAGTCAGAGAACAGGTAGACTCGGGTTTCATTTCCCAGGTGGTGACATTATCTTCAAGCCACACTTTGGCTCCCTCACCACCCAATGCTAAGGTCACTCAGCCTGGCCATTCTGCCTGTTTCTGGAAATGGGGGGTTATACATTCCATCCTTCCCGTCTGCCCAAGGTTTTTTGTGCTAGTTGTGATTTCCTGTAATTCCCATTTGCAAGGGGGTAAAGGGTATTTACACAGAAGAGCTGACAGTTCCTTTGTCCATCACAATAGAGATAAATCCATCTCAACAGTCCTGAAGTTTTACTGGCAGCTCTTATTCTGGGAAGAAAAGAGAGAGGAAGCATTGCATTTAAAAAGCCTTAACACAAGAATAAACTCAAAATGGATTTAAAAAAAGCCTTGAGTCAGTCAGTGTTCTCCTCACAGAATGAATTTTCCTCCCAGGAAGAGCCTTCCCAGCTGCATTTAGTGAGGGAGGAGGGATGAGACAGAAAATATCAACCCTGAGGGCCAATGCCCCTCCCTCCCCTGGAAAAGAGGCCCAGCGTCCTTCACCAGTGGCTACGTGCAAAGTGAGTACAAAACCAGGAAAGCAGAGTCTACATAAACCAGGCCAAAAGCCTGAGTACGCAGCATCACTGGAAATCGGTAGATGGCCTTCCACACTAACTGCTCAGAGGGGAGAGGACACTTGGGGTCAAAGGTGTTGCTGAGTGCCTGTCCCAAAGTGGGCTGCCTAGTATAAAGCTGTAAGCCACAGGAGGGCCACACTGGCTCCCAGAAATGTGGCCCCTCCCTGTAATACCCTGTGGGCCACTCTGGCGGCCCTGACCATCTAGACTGAAGTAGCAAAAGAGCAGGTGAACAGTGGTAATCTCTGGAAGGGAATCGAGTTTGAGATGTGTGCCTTTAGAAAGGAAAAGTGCAATGAGCCCTCTTTCCTAACCTTCAAACAAGAATTTGGGGGTGGGGAGGGAGGCAGTGCAGACTGAATGAAAAACAAGCAGTTGGTTAAAACAACTTGGAGTGTCTGACATTTTCTCAACAAGTACTTCCCGCCCACCTGAGACAGACTCTGACTGCCTGAGAACCGTCACGCCATACCCTTCACACGGGGTCCTCAGAGACCTAAAACTAGGACGTGACTGAGATTGTCTGTTAGCGGAAAACATTCTGCCAGTGCTCTGTTGAGACTTCCTGTGCATGGAACCGTTTGGGTCTTTACAAGCCTGTGTCTGGCTGTGTCTGTAGGGAGTGGGATGTCTGGTCACCCTGCAGGACTCGATTCTGCAGCAGGGGCGGTTATACTCACGAAACCTCAGGGTAGTAACGGTAACGGCATCACTGTCCCCTGCCCACTGACCGCTTAATCGTTGTGCACGGACTTAGGCATTTTCGTTCTAATATCTGATTTAACCCTCACCACAACCTTGAACGGTGGGTACTATTACGATCTCCGTTTCAGGCAAGGTTAAATTTGCCCCAGGTCACACGGATAGCATTTCCTGAGGCCAAGGGGACAAATTAAGCTGTTTGACACCAAAGCGTACAATCTTGGGAGAGGTTTAAATTTATTCCATGTTAATGTCATTCATTTTATTTATTTACTTATTTATTTTTGAAATTTAGGTAAGAACTTAGAGACCTTTTTAAAAGATTTCATTTATTTATTTTTAGAGAGAGGGGCAGGGAGGGACAAAGAAAGGGAGAGAATCACTGATGGGAGAGAGAAACAGCAGTTGGCTGCCTCTCACGCGGGCCCTGAGCAAGGACCGAACCTGCAACCCGAGCATGTGCCCTGACCAGGAATCAAACTGGCGACCTTTCACTTTGTGGGACAACACTCAACCAACTGAGCCACACCAGTCATGGCACTATAATTCATTTTAAATATTAACATTATCCTGGACATATTATGGAACAGGAGGCAAAATTCTCATACATTATAAAAAGAAGCCAGGAAGCTTTGAAGAGCATTCACACTGCTCTCTGCCGTTCTACACCCTCTATAGGTGGGCTTGGGCTTGGCTTCCCGGCTGAGTATCAGAACCCCAGCATCAAGAAGTGTGTTCGCCTACCTCGGTCCCATGCACAAGGGAACTGATTCCCAAGGCAGGGTATTCATGGATTCTAAAGCACACTTTCAGAAACACTGCTTTGGGGTATTCTAAGAAACTTCTAACGCCACTGCAAAATTTGGGAACTAGGTCAGTAAAGGCTGACCGCTAACTCCCCTGAACTGCTAATGAGACAGATAATCACTTTCAGTCACAGGGAACCACAGGCTAAAGAAGCTGTTGACAGAATGGAGTGGAGTGAAATAGGAATTCAGAGACACTAACTCCCGGAGCTCTCTTTACCTTTCGACATGCAGCGGACAAAAGAGACTGCCTTCTCCATTCCGCTATCTTCCACATTGGAAACAACCTGGCTAGAAGCTGCCTCAGAAAATGAGCTTGATTTCTCTGAAAAATAAGTGTCAAAGATGGATACATTGCATATTAATGATCAAAAGCAGGTATCTTTAATAGAAACTTCAACAGCAAAAGGCTGAGAGAGGAAGAGTTTTTTTTTTTTTTTTAATGTGTGTTCTTTCAAAGTCCCAACACAAAGCACATTGCCTGGGATCTTTGTACTGGTTTGTAAACTAAATAAAGAAGTGCTGGCTTTAAAATTTTGCCTCTGTTTTAGTCAAAGTCAGTAAGTGTCCGACATCCACATGTGTGAGCTCACGGCTTCTGTCCTTCCTCCTTGGCTCCAATTACCTATTTCAATTGCATTACTACCCAAGCGAGATGGCATCAGTTTGGAAACAATTTCAGTAATTTAATTAAGTTGTGCAGAAACGCTAACGCTTCCTCAAGTACCAGCCTGACCTTTCCCTGCTCCTTTCTGGTCTCTGAAGGTAAGTCCTGCCTGCTGCCTCTCCTTGAGGTGGATGGAATCCCTCCTCCATGCTCGGATTTCCTCGCCCTCTTTACAGAGGCCACGTGGTGCAGACGAGTCCAGACTGCCTGGCCCTGCTACTTCCCAGCTGTGCAGCCTACAAAGGTGTTCCTTATCCTCTTCTGGCGACATTTTTCACAACTGTAAAATGAGTATAATATAAGCAACCTATTGTACTTCAAAACTGCTGTGGGGATTAAATAAACTAATTCATATAAAGCACTTAAAACAGTGTCTGACACACAGAAAGCACTCAGTACATATTACCTTTTACTATGCGTCTACCTTGTAATATTAAGAAAGTTTTGCATAAATCTAGAGCTTTATATTTTTCAAAGCAGTCTTCAATTCATTGTTATTACTGCCATCATTCCTCACCATAACCAATGAAGTTAGACAGGACTGAGAGTTTATGAACACTTCCTGCTATAAGAATAAGGAACCAGCCCGACCACTGGAGCTGTTTACTTAGCATCCCTCTCACTGGGTCAGAGACCTGCCTTAGTCATCCTTGCATCCCCTCCCCTCAAACATGTCACGTGTCAATAACCCAGTGTTGAACTGCACTAGGGCAGTGCAACCCCAGCCTAGTGTCAAGGAACTGGGAAGAAGAAACCAGACTCACCGTTCTAGGGAGTTCCTGGCTACCTTGAACACAGACAGAGAGGCCACCTTTTCCAGTCCTGACTGTAACTCACCCCTGAGAAGAAAGGGAACACCCGCGGCAGTGGCGCAGGCAGTGGGTGACTGAGAGCGAACTGTCCCTCCACAACCTCTGAGGCAGCAGGGAGTTGTGATAATACAACGGCATTACCCAGCCTCCCCGGCTGGGCCAAATGAGGATCTATGAATGCAGTGTTTCAAAGGCAGATAACGCTGCCTCCGCTGACTGAAGTACAGGCCAGTCTATAAATACCAGGGATTAGAAGGCTCTCTGCAGGGCCCACTGCCACCTGCCTAAATACAGAGACTATCTGGTCCTCCAGGCCCCAAACAAACCCCGCAGAGCTTCCTCCAGGGCAGAGCTGCCATCATACCAGTATACCCCTTTTTTCCCCAGTTCAGTTTATTTTTGTTAGTCACCCTCTCCTTTCCACACCCTGCAGCCAAGACCTTCCCCTCCCAAGCACCCCTCCACTGCAGCTCCAACCTGGCCCCGCCCTCCTCTCTCCAGGCATTTGTTTTCTGTCTCCCTCACCACCTCACTCTCTACCCCAAATGCCTTACCCACATATAGTTTATCTGCTCTGAAAAAAAACACAGGCTATGGAGACGCTCCAAGCTTGGTTTTTAGCTCCAGTCCAGTAAATTACAGCACTCACCTTTTTCAGTTTGGAGTTCTGATCTGGGCAGTGAAGACGAGCCCACCTCAGCACAGCACCTAGCACGGCGCCTGGCACAGCACACACACTCAACACTTCTGCCTTGTCCCTCTCCCCACAGTTTTTCTTCTTTCCTTTCTGGGCTCTGTGACCCTGATACAGTCACTCTTTCTAGGTTATCACACCTGCTACCTCCAAATGTCTCAATCCACAGGAATAACTCAAAAGATGAGTATTTCCGTCACTAATGTTACCTGTTACATTCTGGGCACATGGTCCCATCAGCAACCTTCGAATTACACTACAGAGAGGACTGGTCACCTTCTCTCTCCCCACCACAAATGACCCATTTGGTGAGGAAAGAAACCAAAGGGGATGGGAAGACATAGAGCTGAGAGTCCCTTCTGGCCAGAAGCAAGGGATAAGAAGAGGCAAAAGTAGCACTAAAACCCCAAAAGAAAGATTCTCAAAATTCTACATTTACATGTAAAAATGTTTAAATTAATTCTGACAGCAAGAACATTTGCCAGTTTTACTAGACACACCGTCTGGTTCATTCCTTATAAGGCCCAGGCACGACTTCACATAGGCCAGGGCCTGCCGACAATATGGTCCCCGAGAGGTGGCATCCTAGATGATGGCTCCAATGCAGCGTGCCACTCCTCTCCCTGGTGCCCTGAAGATGCTCCTGCGAATTCATGGCTAGGCCTGAAACACACCCAGAGCTGGATTCCTTTATAAATATCTCCTCCAAAAGTTCCAGGCAACCGCCCTTATAACCAGAATGAATTTAAGCAAATCTATCTTCAAAACCCAGATAAATGCTACAGAAACATGATAAATGGCCTGAACAGCTTGTGTCTCAGAGAGGTTTTTATAAAGCAGCTGGGAGGGTGGCTTCTCTACTGAGGAGTCTTATTTTTCGATTAGCTAAGAGGAAGAGGATCCTTTCCACGAGGTCGTTAAGGTCCTCCAGGAATCTTACTTTTGCCAAGCTAACAGGAAGCATTTGGATGCCATAAATGAGGAAAAGAAACCAGGCTGGGAGTCATAGCTGACTTACCTAGAGGTACAGTGCCCGGGTTGGTATTAAGTATCGAAAGTGAGTGCCTAAATAGCAGGCCCCTCATATTCTTTAGAGACTGAGAGGGAATTGTAAAATGTAATCTTAACACCTACACGTAGCACACAGTCCAAAGAAGCACGGACTAAATGTTTGCCGGCCGCCACTAACTGCAAACTTGGAAAAAGCGTACTTGAAACACAAACACTATCAAGTACGAGAGTCACAAAACTGCACACTCCTCCTCCAGTCCACTAGGCAAACTTAGATTGGTCCGACTTTTGACATTGCATTGCCTACATTTTTTACCAGCCGGTGAGTACTTCGTGGCCCCTGTGAAGAAGGGAGCAAGGCAAATGTGGCGAAGTCTGATCAAGAGAGAACCCAAAGGACAAGGGTGAGAAGTGTGCTGTACGAGCCAAGGTGGGACACTGGGGGCATAATCAGCTCTGGCCCCACAGAGAGGTTCGAGTCTGGAGACAGGAATCTCTCACTCACTCTCTGCAAACAATGTTGGGCAGAAAGCACTCAGGGCTTTTTCTCTCAAAATGTGAATATAGAAAACAGGAGCCCACAGCAATTGTCAAAACCTGTGTCCCATGAAGTCTGGCTGCAACTCGACCATTCAATCCCACCAGCAGGCAGATAGTTACGGAGCAGGGGGAAGTTGCAGGCAGTACCGAAGTGGTGTGGACACCTTGCCTTAGGGAAGCTGAGCCCATCCCTGTGCAGGCCTTCCAGGATGAAAGAGTGAAACAGGATGAAACAGACTCAGCTGTTAAGATGTCAGTGTAGACTAGAGCAGCAGGGCAGCTTCACAGAGACCAGACCTAAAGGAGCTGAGACACCTGAACTTACAGAGGCAGTGGTAAGGAGTCTACTGCCTGCCAAGCCAGAAAGATGGAGAGAGGAAACAAGCTCCTCCCTTCTGTCATTCTGGCCGCGATCCATCTGTCTAGAGAAATGTAGAAAGGACCAGGTCCTAAGCTGGCCTCTCTACCTCACTCAGCCCCACCAAGGTGATCCTCTACAATCTCCTCTGTCCAGATTAGTGGTGCCTTTTACATCTGTAGCCCTGGTCAGTGCTGATAACAGTTCATATTTACTGAGCAATTACTATGTGCCAGATACCAGGCTAACTGCTTTACATGTCTCTTCCATACTGTTATCCCCCATTTTCAGTTAAAGAACCTGGGTCTTAACAAAGAGGCTTACCCAAGGCCACGCAAACCAGACACAAAATCTAGCACTACAAGAACAAGGGCTGACTACTAATTAATATCACTCTTCCCCAAATAAACAGCCATTTGAATATCTTTTGGTTATCAGGTACTATACCTAGTGTTTTAAATACCCCATTTTATTCGATTTTCCTAATAATCCCATGAGGGAGTACTTTTAAATGTAGTGTAATTAAGTTAGACATACCAGTGAAAAATTCAAATAACACACAAAAAACGTTTAAGAAGTTACAGTTTCTTGTTACCTTTCCTTGCTCTGGAGTTCCCTACCCCAGGCGTAATCATTAACATCTTGGTAGCTGCCCTTCCAGAGAGAGGCAATGTTGACATGAGCATCTCCACTTTACAACAAAACTGTCAGTGGCTGAGCTGACACCGAAAGCAGGGTGAGTCTGATCCCAAAAGCCGCTAGCCTTCACTGCCTCCCACGCAGCACCCACTTCTTAAAACTACCGGCCATTTTCATTCAACACAGGAAAAGGGGAAAGAAACTATGCCTGGCCCGCAGCCAGGCTTACTCCTCCACTTTCCCAACTAAATGGGAAAAGAGACAGCTGGCCAAGCACACCCTGTCCCGGTAACGTTGGAACTGCTTTACGCATCCACAAATCTAAGCTGTCCCAGGTGAGGCAGGACCTTCGCCTCTCACCTCCTCACTGTCCACACAGGCTCGACCTCTGCCCGGGAAAACCAGAGCACGGCAACGGGGAAGGGGAGATCAAGCTCACCTACAGGAGAGCCTGGGTCCTTGAGTCAGCAAGAAAAAAGGGAGGGCTCGCCTTCAGGAACCCTCATGAGTTCCAAAGGCAAGACAATCCCCTTTGGAAACAGCATGAGAGTTGGGGGCGCATCTCAAGGAGTCACTGGACTCACTGTTGCTTTCTGGAGTCAGAACACCTGCAGAAAGGCAGAAGACTGCAACAATGCACAGTACACAGTAAGTCAGCAGAGCCACTCCAAATCCCCATCACAGGGCCCTCAGAACCCAGGGAACTCAGAATTTTGGCGCTGGCACACCCTAGCTGGATCCTCTACTAACCCGAAAACTGCATGGATTTCTAGACACCAGGGTTTTGTCTGTTTAGCCTCCGCTTCCTCCAAAAAATAAAAGTCAAAGCCCCCCGGACTGCATGGAGATGCTTCTTCCAGAGGAGATGAAAGCTATCTTTCCCCAATTGTGTGCACTTTCACATTCCGTCCCATCGGTACACAAAAACACACCGCCCTACTCGCCTCGGGAGTACCTATGCTTACATGGGGGTGGGGGAACCGGAAAGGGGCTGTTACACTGCTTTTCAAGAGCAAGTTCAAATGTATCCAGTCTGCAATTCCAGGGGCTTCCTATGCCCCTGAATGGGACACCAGAGATGACTGAGCCTGATCCCCAACTGACTCAGCGTCACCATTTACGTGTGCAGCAGCCGCTGGATGTCTACTGGCCATCAGAGGCCTTTGCTTTCCCACTTATGAAACGGGACAAAAACCTTATGCACAGTATTATATGATGTCTTATGTGAAAGCACTTTGTAAAATGAAAAAATCTTTACTGCTATTAATATGGATACCCAGACTGCAGAGGCAATTTAAACCAGCCCTTTCCGCCCTTAAGGAGCTGGAAATCTATGAGGGTAAGAGGGACTAACCAACACACTGGAGAACAATTTGAAAAATTTGTTAGATTATGTACTGCAAAGAACCCCAGTGAGGGTGGGAGGTGATTTTATGGGAAAATGCATTCAATAAATATTCGTTCAATTACTAAACATGTTCAGAAGTACTGCTTGAAAAATACCTACCTTGTTGCTATTCACAGAAAATTTTACCAAACACCAAAGGTTCTGAAATCTGTTTGTTCTACTTTTGCTCACATACATCCCAAGAAAAGCAGTTAGCATTTGTAGAGAGCAGCCTTTCTTTCAAAGATGTAATTTTTTCAAAAGCATGCACAGACCTTCAAAGGAGATGATCCACATAATTACATTTTGTAACTCCAGAAGTAATAGAACCACCCCCGAAAGAGCTCGATTCTGGAGAACAAACAGAAACAAGACTGGGTTAATTACTCCGTTGCCTGTAACTGATTCACAGTGGATGCTAAATATATATATTATATATATATCTATGTAGATAAGGTCAAACTAAGATGCACATGTGTACATTGAATTGAGGTCATGACTAACGCCTCCTGAGGCATCTCAAAGAATGGCAGAGCTGCAGAAACAAAGACCTGCACCTGAAAACTAGCAAGGGTCCTCTGATCTGGGTCCGAGTCCTTAGAACCTTCCATCGTTCACAGGTGTGATGGTCGGGTGTTCACGTTCTCGTGTGACATGTGCCTCCTGCAAGCCTTGTTATGACATCATGAAAAACAATTCTTAAGGGGTCCGGTGGCTTGTTTCTGACTGACCTTGCTGTAAGACCCCAAACAACCTCCAATGCCCCCTCTCCTTCGCCTCCCCTCCCACCTCCATGGCTCCTGAGCTGCCTTCTTTTCCTGGCTTCAGGCTCAGTGAACTTCGGGGACGTCAACAGCATTTTACGACCTGGTTTACACTTGTTTGTCTTTCAAACCAGGCCTCCTTCCAAGTGTCTCTTTTCAGAATTTCACTAATACTGTTCCTTGATTCCTCCTCACCAAGGCAGACGTCCTCAAAATCACCTTGCTCTCTCCCCTTTTACTTTAACCCTTTACAGCTGGTCAATCACTTATCGACGAACAAATTAACCCAGAAGCTGAGTACAAAGAAGTAGATGAGACAGTCATCGACCTCAGGGGACATTCAGTCGCAGCCTGGAGCCTGGACCTACACAGAGATGGCTATACATGCAGGTAAAATATATGGGTGTGAGCACTTATGGGGAGCCTCGTTTTTGCCAGCACTGTATGAGATCCTCTACTGCCTCCAGCAGGTTACCCAGTCACAGATACACCAGGAAAAGGGATATCTCAATTTTATATCCAGAATTGAGGCTTAGGGGAGATGGGAGAAAAAAGATTCCCTAAGGAATTCATGCCACTAATCCTATTTTTCTTCTCCCAATTTCTCACTGTTGAATCCACACCTGCTTTTCTGTCTTCATTTAAAAAAGAAAAACATTAATTAAAGAAAAAGAGAAAAAGTTAACTGGTTAAGTAAAACCAGAAAACAGGAACCCTCACACCAGACCAAACTCCTAGACGTAGCTCGCTCTGCAGTGAAAGGCAATCTGCTTTCCTGCTCAGGAGACCAAGAGGAACTCTCCAAGAATATCTTTCAAGCCCTCCCCGCTTTCAGGGTGATTACTGAAAGGGAGCACAGATGGCACTGAAAAAGTCAGAATGACTCCTTCAGAGCAGCCAAGGGGGAAGTCGACGGTACACAACAGATTCCTCCAATACTACCCTCAAGTTAAATAACCCGTGGGTGACCCCTCAGATTGCTAACTCCATGAGGGCAAGTATCAATGTACACCTCGCACCGATTACAGGTATTCACTAAATACTTGCCTAACGAGTGATTCAGATTTACTTCCTTTTGGTTTCTGCAGCAATCATGTACCCACCTCCCACCAGCTTGATGTCACAAGCCAACCAGGTTATCGGCTCACAAATTATTATGACTTCAAGGGGCAAGTGAGGGGGGAAAAGATGGACCGATGAACTCATGAAACCCAGAGCCTGTTCTTCTTGTCATACTGCTGTGTAACAAGCAAAATCCCCACTGGACTGAAACGAGGAGGTAGGTGGCCTTCCCATGGTGGAGTTTCTACCTGGAGGCGGATGGGAATCAAGGACTGATCAAGGTGTGGACCAGCCAGCATACCATTTCTTAATTCTCTAGAAATGTCTTGAGCATGCCAACTGAAGGAGCAGCACCCACTGAACATAAAACTGCTCGAAGGCTTTCAGGACAGGGAAAGGCAGTGTATTTCCTTCCTGGCTGGTTAGAGGCACAGTTAGGATGTCTGTTCACACTGCATTTGGATAGGGGGCTGATCCCACATAAAACAAACCTGAGGAAATAAGAACCACAGCCACGAAGGGTTCTGGTCTGCTACTGGGGTGGGAGGGAGGGAGCATCAGCCCTCCCAGACAGCATGTTCCCAATCATTGGGCAGTTCTACTACTCCTAGGATGACACCAGTTCCTGCCACTGTCACGGCTGGGCAAGGGGCACCCAAAGGGGAAAATGACTCAGAGGACACATCTTACTGGTCTGGAGTCAGGTGTGGTTTTCAAACTGCAAAGCAGCACAGCACAGTAGAGACGACAGTTCTTCCCTTAAAGACTCACTCCCCTTTGTATCAGTAATTTCACTATTAGACTCAAAACCACAATCATAGGAGGGGCCTGAATTTGTTCCTAACAAAATGAATCACACACTCTGCTTTGCTCTCAGTCCCCTTTCCTGGGACAGGCCCAGAGAAGAGAAGCTGAACACACGTGGGTAGAAAGAGCACTAGACCAGGAATCGGAAGCCCCTGGCTTTTTCCCTGGCTCTGTCACCACGCAGGGAAGTCAGCTCTGAGAACCCATTTCCCACTTTTCCGTTCTATGAAGTGAGGAGGTAGACTGAGATGACCTCCGAGTCCCATCCTTCCAACTCCAGCCTCTCAGGAGCCTACAAAGTCTCTCTGCTGTGCATGGAGTTTTGTAGCAACATCTGGATACTACAGTCAAGAATCAGATCTTCAGGTGTCTTTTGTCACTTCACTCAGCCTTTTGAGACTCCTAGGACTTGGGAACACAATTTGCATTAACAGGTAGAGCCACGCCCAAACTTTTGGCAATGAATTGTGGCAGGAAAGTTATGACTGCATCTACACACATTTACATTCACACACACATGACTACTTTCTGGAAGGGCTGATCCTTGGGCTTGGCTCCAGGTACAGAAACCTAATACAGGAGAAAATAATTCAAGTTCCTGCTTTCTGTTCAGTTTGTTGGACAAAGAGTATGTGCCCTGTGTCCCACATCTCTCTCTGGGGTGGAACCATCTTGACCCTCCAATAAAAAAATAAGGTGGCCTGACCTGGCTGGGTGGCCCAGATGCTTGAGTGTCATCATGTACACCAAAAGGTTGAGGGTTCAATCCCCAGTCAGGGCATGTACTGGAGACAACTGATTGATATTTCTCTCTCTCCCTCTCCCTACCTTCTCTCTCTGTAAAATTAATAGGCATGTCCTTGGCTGAGGATTTTTAAAGAAACAGTAAGCATAAAGTTTACTCTCTATGTTTTTTAAGATTTACTTATTTTTAGAGGGAGGAGAAGGGAGAGAGAGCGAGAGAGAGAAACATCGATGGGTTGCCTTTCTTACGCACCTAGACCAGAACTGAACCCACAACTCAGGTAGTGAGTGCCCTGACTGGGAATCGAACTGGTGACTTTGCAGGACGACTCCCAACCAACTAAGCCACACAGGTCAGGGCAAAGATTATTCTTTATTCAAATAAAAAAAAAATAGGTGGCCAGCATATGCATGCTGGATCTAGGAGCAGAGAAAGCAAGACCAGCTACTGCACTATTTTAGTAACTTGGCTGGTATGGTGTAAATCCATCCAAGGGTAGATCCTGTGGAGGAAATGACACTCCCAGCAGCGCCATCTGTTCTTTGTGTCTCACAAGGTCTATATTTTCAACCTCTGGTGTAACTGAGGTCCACCAGCAAAGAGCCCTCCCCACTACCTGGCCGGCTGGCTCTCTCCTCAGTAAGCACTCCACTCCCCAGACTAGCAGAAACCTCGGAGCAGGTGGACTGACCCTGGCATGGGATTTTTCATATGGAAAGGAAATGCTTCTGACAACCATAAATAACATTTGATAAGGAAGGCTCTGTGGGGTTCACGGTAAAAGTCTCTCCATAAAACACATGACATGATTTAGAACTGAAGCTTCGGGCTGAAAATGCTCTTTAAAAAAAAAAACAAAAACAACAGCAGTCCGTGTGCACTGAATTCAGGCACTGCTGCACCTGTCAGCTCTCACTAGGGTGTGAAGTTCTGCACCAAAGATTTGGAGACAATGCTGGTGGAGAGTTCAAACTCCATAAACACAAGATTCTGTGTGTGTGTCTGTGTGTACGAAACATCTTTTCTTAATTCAGGGCATTATCCTTGACACCAAGAGATTTTGTTAGAACCCTGTTCTTCCCCAAACAAACGACATGACTGAGTACAATGGTAACTCCAAAACAGAAATATGAATGCAGCTCTTAAAATATCTCCCTGAGAAATGGAAATATGTGCCCACAAAAAAAAACTTCATACATGGATGTTCATAGCAACATCATTCCCAATAACCAAAACACAAATAACCAAAATTTCCATCAGCTGATGAGTAAACAAAAGGTGGGGTATCCATGAAACAGACTCTTTAGCAATAGCGTGCAATGAGTACCACTATGTGCCACGATATAGGTGAACGTCAGCAACATTATGCTCAGTGAAAGAAGTCAATCACTAAAGACCACATATTACATGAAATGTCCAGACAGGAAAACCATAAAGAAAATAGACTGCTTAGTGGTGGCCAAGGGCTGGGAGCATCGTAGAGGAACAGGGAGTGACGACTAGTGGGGTTTCTTTTGGGGGTGATGAAAATGTTCTAAAGTTAGATTGTGATGATGGTTGTACAATTCTGTAAATACACCAAAATCCATTGGATTGTATAATTTCAATGGATGAATTTTATGATAAATTATCTCCATAAAGCTGTTTTTTCAAAAATTAGACAAAATAAAATCCCCCCTCTGAAAAAAATCTCCTTGAGCAAACTTAGAAATAATCGAGATGTATAAAAGATATTTAAACCAAAGATGATCTACTCGATGGAATATTTCAAAGCCATTAAAAATCATTACAAAAGGCTGTAGACCATGATAAGAAAAATGTTTATGGACCCTGGGCTGGTGTAGCTCAGTGGATTGAGCGCAGGCCTGTGAACCAAAGGGTTGCTGGTTCAATTCCCAGTCAGGGCACAGGCCTGGGTTGCGGGTCAGGTCCCCAGTAGGGGGCGCGCAAGACACAACCACACACCGATATTTCTCTCCCTTTCTCCTTCCCTTCCCCTCTCCCTAAAAAATAAATAAATAAAATCTTTTTCTTTTAAATGTTTATTGGATAATGCTAAGTAAAAAAATACAAAATTGACTGTAATAGTATTACCAAATAAAATAAAAGAGAATACAGGGAAATGATGTTTGTGTTAAAATGGTAGAAGCATGGTAACTTTTTCTCCTTTATTTATCAAGCTTTCTGTAAAATTGTTTCAGTGTACTGATTTTTTTTAAATCCCCCTCAGTCTTTCTTCACACAGTTCGTCTAGCTACAATTTAAAACGGAAAACAAGCAAAACCACTTTGTTCTCTTTTTTCAAGTTCCCTTTCTTAACTTCCACACACTCAGTGCACTTAGATCAACTCAGAGCAGCCCAAAGAAGGAAAAGTGGGATAAACACTGCTATCCCATTCCCAGAAGCCAGTTTCACTTTACTGGCTTTGTCGGAAGCCAAGACCTAGGGCAGCCAAAATTTCAACAAGGACAGTCTACACACTGAGCAATTCTACGCTCAGATCTTAAACTTATATGGGTGAAGGCAAGCCACTGCTGGCAGGAGGCTGGACCTGAAAAGACTGGACGTTCCCTCTCCTGAGAAAGGATGGTGAGAAAGAGAGAACTGGGAAAGAGCCCCTGTTTGTGTCTCTTCTCATGAGGTTTTTGGGTCCAAACTCCAACTACAGGAGCAAAGAATCCTGAGTCATTTCATTTTCACCACAGAAGATCCTCTTCTGAGTAATAAAGAACTGCCAGTCACCAGCTCTACCGTCTGCAAACACACTACTGAGAACCTATTACTGTCATCAGGAATCCCAGGCTAACTTTCCCCAAATCAAGGAAACAGGCCCTGCCAAAAAAAGTACAACACTGGTATATGTGTGTGGGAGGTGGTGGTACATTGAAGGGCACATACCTATCAGGTAATTTTAAGGATCTACCAACACTGGTGACAGTAACAGGGAAGTACATCTGTTTCTGCTTGAGAAAAATGCTTCAATAATATCCTGTTTCTAATTCTTGGCATGCAGCCTTCAGATTTCAAGGGTAGCTATTTTCCTCTTTTGAGATTAAGAGCCAGGGTGAGAGAATACATCACAGGCGACACCAGACTCTGTGAAACTCATTTAGTTTCTGCAGCCGTTGCATTTTCTGCTGTTGCTATACCAATACCTTCACAGGGACTCAATTGTCCCCTAGCCCTGACAACAGCACAGGTGGCCTTTCCTGGCTGCAGCGAACCAGCAGAGTGGAGACTTCCACATTCAGGTAAGAACCAGAGGAGGGGAAAACAAACAGAGGAACCCTGCTGGCCTCTAGGCCAAAGGACTAAAAGGGAAAGAAAAAGGGATACCATCATAGAAACATATTAGCAAAAGAAAAAGGAAACATCCACAGGTGCCTAACAGGCTCTGTGCAAAAAAAAACAACAAAAAAACCCTAAGGCCCATAAGTAACTCTTTCCCCAGCACCTCTTCTTTTGCAGATAAAGATATTTACAGAGATACAAACTTACCATCATCCTAGGGAGCAAAGGCCCTTGTTGCCTTGAACACAACCCAGGGTAGGAGTGAACAATCCTGCGCTCAAAGCCAGTCACCCCAATGATATCCTGAAACTGTTTCACTAGTCTCAGACTCACACTGTTGGCAGCTTCAAATCCATGTCACAAATCCCCCGGTCCCAACCTCAAAGAGCCACCTTCACTCCACTCACAAGAAAACAGGCCTCCTACATGACAGGCACTATTTCTCACTGCTCTAGTTTCCCAACTCCCTGCAATGTGGCAGCCTAACTTAAGAATATTAATTTGTTAAAACATCTATTAAATGAAATCTCACTACAGTGAGATACGTGGGTGACCCCTGGACCGACGCCATCTTGAGGAGAAACTGGGGGAAAGAGTTTCTATTATCACATATGCATTTGTCCCAATGCTTACCCTTAACCCAAGTATCTTAACCTTCACCATTCAAGTCCGGACCAGAGAAATATTTGCTTTCAAAGTTAAAAAAAAAGAAGGCACTTGGCGTCTTCGATTATTTGTTCCTTCTCATCTTTTTCCTACTGCTTGATGGAACACCCCCTAAACAAGACCTCCCGACTGCCCGGGCAGATGGAACAGGGGCAATGAATGCTGCCTGTCAGCTTCATCTGGAGATCACTTGTCAGTTCGGGAGCTCAGTGAAATGTTTCCCTGCCCGGCAATTACACAACCTGGCCCAATGGAGCTGCTGAAATTCTGGCCTTCAGACATAGGCATTTCAGACCTATGAGAGGGCATTGTAACCCTGCCTCTACCTCTCCGTGAATGGTCCCTTGGTACCTAGGGAACTAGAGAGAAAAAGACAAGCACAGGTGCTCTCTGACCTTCCTTCTCTGCCTGCAAGGGGCTCTGCTAAAGACCTTCTCCCCAGTTCACTTGTTTGGGTAAGGCAATGAGGAAGGTTACATGGTCCAGTCTTTTTTTTTTTAAAGACACTCTAATGCTCTGAGCCCACAAACAGATACCAGTAGTCACCTGGTTGTCAGAAGAGCTAAGAATATGGGGAAACAGCACAAGGAAAGGTTTAAAACATAAGGCAAGTTTTTATCTGGGGAACAGAAAAGCATGGAAAGAGTGAAACGGTGTGCAGTAGCAATAAACCTGAACTAAGTTCTTACTTTTAAGAAGCCATATATGTGTATGGAGGGGTAGAGAGCTGCAGGGACTGCCGCCCGGGTGGTGGAAAGGAAGGTAAGCCCCTGCCAGGAGATGCACCATTACATAAGAGCATGCGTTCAATCGCCGTGAGACGGAGACCTGCCAGGAAACCACAGTGCTGCTCAATCTGCCAGCCTGTGCCGGTAACACCTTCTTCTACCCCTCCTCTTCTGTCAACCCAAATTCTGGGCTTGGGAAGGCGCATCGCTGCAAATAAGCTGAACTCTGCCACTTGACAGTGAGTTTGCTCTCAGGATTCAAACAACAAAGGGCAGAGGTGGGGGTAGGCCCTACTCTGAGCACCCAGGGACCTGCCCCAGTCTAGCTGAAGGTGAAGATTTGTTTCACATGCCATTTCTACTAAAGTATTCAAAAAATGGCTGTGTAGACAGGAAGTCCCATCTATTCAGGCCTCTAGTTAACTCACTGGGCTAAAGTTCCTTAAGCAGCAAATGGCCAACAATAATAATTAACAACATAAACAAAAACGAAACAAAACTGACTTAAATACTGTGAACTCCATGAGGGCATCACTGGGCTCTGTCTTATTTATTCAGTATCCCCAATACCTACCACAGCACCTGACATACATTCTGTATCACATAAATATTTCTGAGTACTGAATGAAAGAAAAGAATGAGCCCCAGCCGGTGTGGCTCAGTTGGTTGGGCGTAGGTCCTGCAAACCGAAAGGTCAAGGATTTGATTCCCAGTCAGGGCACATGCCTGGGTTGTGGGTTCAGTCCCCGGTCCTCCCAGGTCCAGGTGCATATGGAAGGCAACCAACTGATGTTTCTCACATCAATGTTTCTCTGCCTTTCTCCCTTCCCTCTCTCTAAACAGTTAAATTAAGTTTTTTAAAAAAGGAATGAATTAATGAACAAATGCATGTTGTGCAAATACACCAAAATGTGTATCCTGAAAACTGAGTTAAGGGTGCTCAGGATCTGAAAAACAGCCCAAAGAAGTAGTGCTTTTGAAAAGACTCTAGATTTGCAAGGGTGCCCAACCTTTTGGCATCTCTGGGCCACACTGGAAGAAGAAGAGTTGTCTTGGGCCATACACCAAATATACTGAGACATGCAATCACAAAAAAGTCTCATAATGTTTCAACTAAATTCACGATTTTGTGTTGGGCCTCATTCATAGGCCTCCTGAGCATCAGGCAGCCTGCGGGCAGCAGGCTGGACACCCCTGTATGACTCCACTTTTGCCAAAAGATAAGTAAACTACAAACAGTAGAACCTAGTAGTTAACAGTGTGGGCTCCACCATGAGCTATCTCTGTGACCTTGGGCAAGTTATTTGTTTGGCTTTGGTCTCAATAAAAAAAAAGGGGGGGGGGATAATAATATCTACCAAAAAAAGGTTGTTGATTAAATGAGATCAAGAAAGTATAATTCTTAGCACAAGACTTGATACACAGTAAGTCCTCAAGAACTTTCCCCTATTACTGCTATTATTGTTGCTTTATTAAATACCTCTTTTCCTGAGGTGGAGGTAGACACCCCCTCCCAAACCCTGAAAATCTCACTTCTGGTTGACTATGCATCTAGCTAAAAAAGCAAAGCCCATAGCATTCAGAACTCAACGCCAAGCACATGTCTCTACTAGCCTCCACTAGATGGTGACAATTTGGGTGTGGAATTCCCAAAACAGAAAAAGAGTGTGTGTGTGTGTGTGTGTGTGTGTGTGTGTGTACACATCAGTCATACATATACTTGAAACAAGAGGAATGAAAAGATCAAGAAGTGAATTGTACTGTGAAGGATGGAAAGACCCACTTTCCACCCCTGTAGATCTAAAAATGAAGTAAATACCTACGGTTTAATTGTGTGTGCACCTTTGTGCAAAGCACACGCAAGCCCAGTTAGCAAGAGCAACAAAGCCCAATGAGCTGCCTGTCAGAGGGAACATTCTATGGGAACAACAGCATTAGGCCAGAGACCTGACCTGGACGCCTCTTTGCTACCGGGTCTTCCGGCCCCCCAAGCCACCTCCCCTCCTCATCTCCACACAGGTAACTTTCTCCACGTTCCGCAGCCCCACAGCCACAATCCTACCGGGGGGGGTCAGACCTACACTAATATTTGGAGTCTCTAAAAAGCAGGAGTAAAAAAAGAAAGCCTGCATATGTAAACAGGAAATGGTCTCGGTGAGTCTCAGGCGGGATAATAAGAGAAGTTTTTGAGATTAAAGACCAGACGGGACGCGGGGGCTGCAGAAAGCTCCGGGGCTCACGCACACGAACTACAAGATTTGCTCCGTAAAGCCACCATCGCTAAACAAAACCTGCCCAGGCGCGGGATCCACAACTTTCGTCTGCGGGCGGGGAAAATAATAGTGATAAAAGAAAGAGGGCCTCAGCCTACCTCCTTCCCGGCGCTCCGCCAACTGTGGTCTCCACCCTGAACTCCCAAGCAGCAAGCGCGACCCTGCACGCCGGGCGAGGCCAGGGCGGCGTGCCCCGATGTCCGCCACTGCGCTCCCGGCCGCCAACCGGCCGTCCGGTGCTCCTCGCGGCCTCGGCACAGTCTCCCCGGCCGCCCTCCGGGCACCGGGCCCGGCCGGCCCACGCCGGGTGACAGCGAGACAGCGCAGAGGAGCTGACGCCCGGCGGCCGGCCGGGGCTCCCCAGCGGCCCTCCGGGGCGGCGCGCGCCAATCCCGAGCCGCTGACAGCCGACCGGGAGCGCCAGTGACACAATGCCGGACCCCGCCGCTCCCCGGCCACGGTGACAACTTACCCGAGGAACGGTGCAGGGACCTCCTGGAGTGGGGCGCTCGCAGCTTCTGCGGCGCCGGGATCTGCTCCACTGCCTGCGCGCGGCCGCAGCTCTCTCGAGTGTAGGCGAGACCCCGCGTGCCCCGCGTGCCCTTGTCCGGCTGGAGCTAGACCGCGCTGCGGGAGGAGGAGGCTGGAGGCAGGGCGCGAGGCTGTCGCCGGCTCGGGAGAAAGGAACGCGGCGGCGGCGGCGGCAGCTCCCGCGTCACTGGCCCAGCTGTACCGCGCGGGCGGGGGTAGAACCGAGGGGGTTGGGGGAGGAGATGGGGAGGGGCTAGAAGGAGATGGGGAGGGGCGGGGCCAGGCTCGTACGCAACAAGCACCGCCTTCGCGCCGCCGCCACCGCCCCGCTGGGAGGCTCCAGCGTTCAGTGGCTGCCAGCACGCAGGCGCCGCCGGCTGGGTCGTACGCCCGGGGAAAGGTGAGCGGGGGTGGGGGTGATGGGAGCGCCTTAAAGAGACAGTCACATCGACTGCGCTGGAGTAGACTGGGCGGTGGTACAGGCTCGGACTGTGTAGTAATTGCAGTGCGTCCTCCAATTCTTTTACTATCATTACTTAGATTTTTTTGATATTATTTGGATTATTGGGTTACTATTATTTGCAAAGAATTCGTCTGCTCTCAGGTTCACAAGGCACTTTCTTGCTTGTTGCCTTACTAGCTTTTAAATCACTCGCCAGACTTATTGCTGAGGCAGATCATTATTGAAGCAGTACTTCCCAAAGTATGGCGCATAGACTGCCAACGTCAAAATTGTTCGGAGGGAGTGGGTGTAAAAATGCAGATTTGGGAGTCTCACCTCCAACCCCTTCCGATTACATAAAACTAGGGCCAGATTTGGGAATCTCTGTTTTAATGAACATTCCTAAGTGATTCCTCAGCACACTAAAAGCACACAACGAATCTCAAGGTTGAGAAAACTGAACTTAAGAGCTAAGACAGGCAGAGGCCTAGCTAGAATCCTGCCACACTCCTAACTTTATTTCCCATCCAGAGTCTTGCCTCCTGCGGCTATTTCCAGCACCTGCTGTATGAGTAGTTTGTGCGCTGTGGCTACATCAGTTACAGGGGAACGCACTGTGATCCTAGGAGATGTCTTCCCCTGATAGATTTATAGGGCTTGTGGCTCCTTGCTGGTGATAATTGTGATTTTTTTATCTTGGTGCCCCAGGGCCTTGAACAGTACCTGTCTCACAGGTGCTCTGTAAACGTTGACACGTTCTTACTTGGTAATCAGTGTTAGAGGCTGCACTTGGACCACAATTTGTAGAGAAGTCAATCATCCCAGTTTGCCTGGGACTAAAGGGAGTTCAAGGGACTAGGCCTCCCAGTGCTGAAACTAGGACAGTCCTGGGCAAATCGGGATAAGTTGGTCACTGGTGTGGTGTATAAGCGGACACCATGTTCCTTCTCTCTCTCCCAGGAATCTGTCTAGTAGCTTGTGCCTGGTCCACTTAGAGGCCAGGAAAGAGGAGCTTGGCTCCCTGAAAGTGAAGGAGAGAAAAGGTTCAGAATTAGTATACTGTACCTCTGTTGCTATCATTCTTAATTATAACAACAGGAATGACAGCACCTATTATTAAGCACCTACTGTGTGCCAGGTACTGGGTAGGGACTTTTATACAGGCAAACACTGTCAAACGAACTCACAAAGAATCTGGAGGCTTTGGCTTGAAATAAATGATAAATATTTATTCAAAAGTCTTAGGATTTATAAACCTGAAACACAATTAGGCCATATCCAGAGTGTTCCAAAGAAGAAAGAAAAGCTAAGAGTTCTTTTTTTTTTTTTACTCTTCACCAAAGGATATGTGTATTGATTTTAGAGAGAGGGAAAGGGAGAGAGAGAAACATTGATGTGAGAGAGAAACATCATTGGTTGCCTCCCATACGCACCCCGACAAGATCAAACCCACAAACTTTTCGTGTATGGGACGATGCTCCAACCAACAGAGCCACCCAAGCAGGGCAAACTAAGAGTTCTTATGGTAAAAAGGACATTCTTGAGAAGAATCAGTTCTGCATTCTTAGCCTGTGGATTGATCTGAGATGGTAATCCTCTAGATGACCTGAGGTCTAGATACTGGATGTCAGGTGGTCTGGATACAGGCACATTTTTTATTTAATCCTTCAGGAGGGAATCAGGGTTATCTGAAGGCTTGATATATATACAGGCATTGAAACAACTGGAAAGTTCAAAACATTAAGTTCCCAGGCTAGTTAAAAAAAACAGGAATAGAATAATTTCCTCATGCCTCAACCAACCCGATTTAGTATTTAGCAGAGTGACTATAGTGACTCCATTTTATTTCTTCACTCTATTATTCACAACTAATTTTGACAACAATCCTCCAACTTAAGTATCATTAATACCATTTTACACATGAAGAAACAAGCTCAGAGAGATTTTTATGACAATCAAAAGCTGCATAGTATGTATATTTTTGCAAAACCAGAATTCATTCTTGTTTGTTCCAAAAGTCACATTTTTTTCAAGTAAATATACGATCCCTTCTGCCCCCAATAAAAATAACAAATAATAACCTAAATTGTCTTTACACATCTCTTGATCTTTTAAAAAGGGCTTTCTTGCACACCAGCTCATTTGATCTGCACAACATCCCCATAAAATAAGATATTATTATTCCCCAATTTTACCTATAAGGAAGTTGAGGCACCAAGGAGATGACTGGCTTGTCTGACCTCAGACAGGAGTTAGCATGAGGTTTCCCTTGTTTTGATTCAAGATTCCTCGGGCAGCCTCCAAAGTCCCAAGGAAGTAAACAAGTAAACCTGCTTGTCCCCAGGAGAGGTGGAAGCATTCAAGCCATGTTACCTCAGAAAGTCAGAGTCCAAGATGGGTGGACCAGCAGGGCTGGGCCAGCACAGCTGAGGGGCAGTTCCCACTTCTGGGGAGGAAGATCCTGAGCTCAGGCCATTGTCTGAATATGTGGGCCTGAGCCATCACCTGGGGCATTCCTCCTCTGACGTGTTAGGAATCTATGAGAGCCCAGCTTGGGGGCCCCGTCCCCATTGGTCACTGGTCTGAGGAGGCTTTGCAGCAGTCAGAGGAGATCAGAGCAGGGCTGGCCAGAGCAGCAACTACGATTCCCTGCACACCCCAGTTCTGAGCCTAGCCCTGGAAAATGTGCACCTGGCGGTGCCTGGTCAGCACATGTGTGTAAGAAGGTGATCCAGCCCTTCTGCTTTTTCTGAAGTACTGACAAGGCTTTGATGGCGTGTTTATTTCGGACACAGATCAGGTAAGCTGAGTAAAAGCATGAGCTCCATTTCACACTCAAGGATAAGCCAAGGTAGCAAAGAAGACTGTCCACCTGCTGTGTCTTCATAACTGCCTAGGTGCCCCCTCCAGCCTGATCACCTGCTTCTCCTCCCTGCCCTTTGCCCAAGGACACAGCCAGTTCACACAACAACATGGATGAATCTCACGATATAATTTTGACTGAGAGAAGCCAGACCAAAAAAAAAAACCAAACACACACTGTGTGATTCCATGTCTATCAAGTTCAAACATATAGGCAGAGTTCATGTAAGGTGTTAGAAGGGGTGGGAAGGATGGCAGTTACCTCTTGGGGGAACTGAGACTAGAAGGGAACATGAGGGGACTGGCCAGTGCTGAGAATATTCTGTTTCTTCATCTGAGTGCTGGTTACACAGGGGTGTGTTCACTTTGCAAAAGTTCATAGAGGTCAATACTTATGACTCACTTGTTAAAAAAAATTTTTATCCTCACCCAAGGATGTTTTTTCATTGCTTTTTAGAGAAAGAGAAAGGGAGAGAGAGAGAGACCTCAATGTGCGAGAGAAGCCACAATCTTCCGGTCATGGGACGAGGCTCCAACCAACTGAGCCCCACAGGCCAGGGTGTGACTCACTTTTTTGAAGTATGTAGTTATTCAATAAAGAGTTTACTTTAAAAAAATTAATCGATCCAATGCTTGCACTTAGAATCCCTAACTATAAGTGCAGATGGCTGTAGGTGAGAGGTTGTCCTGCCTCAGATGCCCTGAGCAACGTCGCTGTCTATTATGTGTTCTTTCTGAAATGGTGAGCTCTTGGGACAGTGCTGAAAAATAAGGCACACGCTTCCTGCAGTTTACATGGTAGTTGTATTTCTGATCACTACAAACAGGCTTTTTTCTCTTCGTAAATAGCCAGTGGGGCACACAAGAGCCTGGGGGACATACGATCACAAGACGGTTCCTTACTGTGTGGGGCTGTCCTGTCTGTAGCTCCACCCCCCACCCCCAATGATACTTTCTCTGAAATGGGGATGATGGCAGTATCTACCTTATAAGGCTATTGTAAGGATTAAATGGCCCCTGGCTGGGTAGCTTAGTTGGTTAGAGCATCATCCTCATATGCCAAGGTTTCCAGTTCAATCCCAGTCAGGGCACATGCAAGAATCAACCAATGGATGCATAAATAAGTGGAACAACAAATTGATCTCTCTCTCTCTCTCTCTTCCCCTTCCCCTCTCTCTCTCCCTAAAATCAATCAATAAAATTTGTTTTAAAAACAGATTAAATTAGTTAATTTCAATTAAGTACTTGGAACAGAGCCTGGCACACAATGAGCATAAAATCGATGCTTGATAATATTTTTATTCACCCTGACCCCCCCACCCACTAAATGCCAAGGGTGCCTTCAATCAACAACCAAAAACACCCCCACAAGTGTCCAAACAACCCCTACAGGATGACACTGCCAATTACAAACCATGGCTTTGAACCCACTGGTTAACCAGAGTTTATAAGTAGTAGCATCATAAACTCATTCATTCACTCATTCACTTATTCATTCACTTGGTATGTGCTGAGGACTGCTTTGTTCTAGGCCCCACCCTCAAGTTGCTGCCAGGCTGAGTGGGAAGACACAGATATCCACAAATAATGACAATACCACATGATATGTTTACCCAGCCCAGCAGCAGCAAATATGAAGCCCTATCTGCAGAAGGGTTCGGTCTGCCTTGTGGTTTGTTTGTTTTAGTTTCTTATTTAGCTGCCAGTATTTTAAAATCAGAATTTCAAATTAAAAACCCAGACTTTCTGCTTCTCTTTAAAAATCCAAAGCTGTGGCGCATGCGAGACCCATGCACAGGAGTAGGGGCAGTGACTCAGGTGATCCCATCTGGAGGAACGTTTCTTGCAGGGGCAATGCACCGGCCACAAGGAACAACTTTCCATGGACAAGCTAAACTGGCATTCAAGAGCAAGGCTCCTAGCGTCACGTTCAAATGGTGGAGTAGGAAGGTCCTGAGCTCATCTCCTCTCATTGACACCAAAACTGCAACTATATATTGAACAACTATCTCTGAGAACCACCTGAAGACCAGCAGAGCAGATTTCCTACAACTACCAACATCAGCTAAAAGCCGCGTTGAAATGGGTAGCAGGGGTAGAGACTAAGCCCAGTCAGGACCTACCCTACTCCCTACTCCTGCTGTGACTCACAAGTGGAACGGTTATTGCAACCCTGGAGGCCGTCCCCGAAGAATGAAGGGTCTGAGCCCCCGCCTGATTGACCTGAACCAGGTAGTGGAGCTCTCATAACATCTGGTTTTTAAAGCCAGTGAGGCTTACGTCTGGGAGAGCCAAAGGGCTGTAGGCTGTGCTCCTTCTGAGTTCTGGCACGGAGGCAGCAGTTTGAAAAGCACCCAAGTCATACATGAAGGGGACACATTGACTAAATTTAGGGTGTGTGCTAGAGGGACAAGGATTTGTTGGAACTTGCTCTTGTGTCAGAGGGGCTGGTGGCCACCATTTTTCCCCCTTTCTTTAACCTAGCTGGTCTGACACTGGCAGGCACCATATCTGACAACTGTCCATTAACTTTGCTAGCACTGTTCACTCCACCCTGGCATTTCCCTGAGGACCTACCCACGGTAGCACCCCTCCAAAGCAGCTCCTGCCCTGACACACCCAGGGGGCAGCATCACTCAGCACCAGCACACAGCAGTGTGTCTGCAACAGCGCGGGTGGGCTTTGCAGCCAGCTGCATCAAGGGCTTGCCCTGCCCACCAGTGAGCCTGCACCAGTTATGGGTGGGCCTCACAGCCAGCAGGCCAGAGACCAGCCTTGCCTGCTAGTGTGTCCACAGAAGTTGGGTCCATAACAGGAGGCTGCACCAGTCCACCCTCTAGAGTACTTGGCTCTGGTGACCAGGGGGACATCTTCTAAACAAGGGCCCCACAGGAAAATACGACCACTTTTTCAAGACCAAGAGATTTAGCTTACCTACCTAACACAAGACATAGAAACAAACAGGCAAAATGAGGATAGAAGAGAGTATGTTTGAAACAAACAAACAAACAAACAAAAAAGGACAAAACCCCAGAAAAAGAACTAAAGAAAATTGAGGCAAGCTGTCTACTAGATGAAGAGTTCAAAGTAACAGTCATAAAGATGCTCACTCAACTTTCCAGACGAATAAGCTCAGCGGGAACTTCAACAACTTGAACAAAGACATAAAAATTATAAAAAAGGACTATCAGAACTGAAGAATATAGCAGCTGAAATGAAAAACACACTGCAGGGAATCAACAGCAACTCAGATGACACAGAAGAATGGATCAGCAATTGGGAAAACAGGATAGTGGAAGTCACCGAATTGGAAGATCAAAAAGAAAAAAGAACTAAAAAGAGTGAAGATAGCATGAGGGACCTTTGGTACAAGATCAAGCATACTAACATTAGAATCATAGGGGTCTCACAAGGAGAAAAGGAAGAGAAAGGTATGGAAAACCCATTGAAGAAATAATGGCTGAAAACTTTCCTAAGTTGGCAAAGGAAACAAACATGTAAGTCCAGGAAACATGGAGTCCCAATACAAGATGAACCCAAAGAGACCCACACCAAGACACATTATGATTAAGTTGTTAAAAGTTAAAGAGAGCATCTTAAAAGCAGCTCTTTGAAAAACAGAAAAACAACTAGTTAATATACAAGGGTAGGCCCAGAAAACTATCAGCTGACTTTTCAACAGCGACTTTGCAGGCCAGAAGGCAGTGGCATTGATATATTGAACACAACAAAAGGAAAAAGAACTACAACCAAGTATACTCTACCCAGCAAGGTTATCATTCGGAATTGAAGGTAAGATCAAGATTTTCTCAAACAAGCAAAAGTTTAAGGAGTTCATCACCACTAAACCAGCATTATAAGAAATGTTAAAGGGAATTATTTAAGTGGAAAAGAAAAGGCCAAAACTAGAAATAAGAAAATATATGAAAAAATATCTCATGGGTAAAGGCAAACATAGTAAAGATAGTAGACCAACCCCTTATACATCTAGTATAAAAACAATTAAAATGGCAATAAGCACATGCCTATCAATAATCACTGCAAATGGAAGTTGACTAAGTGCTCCATTGAAAAACCATAGGGTGACTCAACAGATTAAAAAGAAAAGGCCCCTGCATATACTGCCTACATAAGACTCCAGATTGAAAGACACACAGGGACTGAAAATAAAGAGATAGAAAAGATATTCTGTGAAAATGCAAATGAAAAAAAGAGAGAGAGAACCTGGGATAGCAATACTTATATCAGACAAAGAGGCTTTAAAACAAAGGCTCTATAACAAGAGACGAAGAAGGACCCACCAATTCCACTTTTGGGGGTCTTATCTGAAGAAAATGAAACAATTCAAAAGGATATATGCACCTCTATGTTTACTGCAGCATTGTTTACAATAGCCAAGTTATTGAAGCAACCCAGGTGTCCACCACTAGATGAACAGATAAAGAAGTGGATGTGTGCGCACACACACACACACGAGTCTTACATGGCCATGAAAAAGATAGATCTTGCCATCTGCAACGACATGGATAGACCTAGAGGGTAATACGCTAAGTGAAATTAAGTCAGAGAAGGACAAATACTGTACCATTTCACTTAGGTGTGGAATCTAGAAAACTAAAGAAATGAACAAACAAAACAAACCGACCCATAGATACAGAAAAACTGATAACTGCCAGAGGGTGGGGTGGTGGGGGTATGGGCAAAAATGTTCAGGGGATCAGGAGGTACAAACTTATAAATAAGACCTGGGGATGTAAAGTGCAACATAGCGGATTTTAATACCATCACAATAATTTCGTGTGGTGACAGATGGAGAGTGGACTTCTTGTGGTGATCACTTTGTAAGGTATATAAATGTGAAATCCCACAATGTTCTACATCTGAAACTGATGCAATACTGTATGTCAACTGTACTTTAATTCAAAAGGAGCTTTGCATTTCAGAATAAAAATTAGACATGGAGCCAAAAGATAAAAATAAAAAGTAAAAATCCAAAGCTTTGTAAACACTGGGCCTGCACTTGTTTATACAGTCAGGAACCCTCTGATTGCCAGAGCCCCCACCTGACCTTCATTTACTTTCCCTCCTGGAATTTGTGGCCACTGCCACAGATCTGTCTGCTGTTAGTTATGGGGGCCTTGAGGAACACTGAAAGGTTCCAAGAGGATGGACAAGTAAGTCCTGAAGGCTCAGCCAGAGGCAGTTGAAGTGGGAAGGGTCATTGGGAAGGAAACAGCATGCTCAACGGCTGTGCTCCAAAACAGTGGCGTGCCAGAGGACCGGTCCCTAACATGTGGAGGCCCAGTGCAGAGTCCTCAGGCCCAGGACAACAGAGGGAGGCCTGGGACCAGCTGCGAGCCAGACCAGGGCTTTGACATTTCCAGGCTTGAGACCAGCCTGATGTCTTTTCTCTGCATACTTGCTCCACAGAGGTACAAGTTCAAAACCAGAGAGTACCAGTAGCTGTCTGATGCTACTCACAGTGTCCTTGCAACTGGGCCTGCCTGTCACATGGCAGAGGTGGGGTAGGGCAGCGGGGACAGGGTTTGGGGAGTGGGGGGAGGTTTGGGAGATGAACAAGAAGCATGAGAAAGGTGGCAGAACAGCGTGGTCCTCGGGGTCCCTGTATGGCTGGCATGACTGAAGAGTCAGAGAAGGTCCCCCCCCACATGTCTGAAATATACCATCAGAGATTCAAATCTCCTAGCTCAGCGCTTCTCAAACTTTATGTGTCCATCCATCACCTGGGGGGCTTTAAAATGCAGATTCTGATTTAGAGGGTTTGGGCTGGAGACTGAGAGTCTGCATTTCAAACCAGTGATGCTGCTCTGCTGGCCCCAAACCACAACTGGAGACGCTAAATCAGGGTTCTTCAATGGCAGCACTATTGAGATTTTGAACCAGATAATTCCTTGTTCTACGCTGTAGGATGTTTCAGCCTCTACCCACTAGATGCCAATAGCAGCCCCTGGTTGTGACAACAAAGAATGTCTACAGATATTGCCACATGTCTCCTGGAGGAAGGACAAAAATACCCTCAGTTAAGAACCACTGCTCTGGCGTCTAGAGGAACTCAAAATATGAGTTTATCTGTCTATGGGCTTTGCTGGAATCTAGAGAGCCTTCAAGGAACTGAGGCAAGGCAGAGCACATAATTGGTGGGGCCCAGTGCAAAATGAAAATCTCTTGTTCAAAGAGTCGCCAAAAAGGGCGGCTCAAGGTCCTAGAATATAAAGCTTTTGCCTTTAGCAATATTTTATTACTTAGAAAGGTTATAAGGGTAATAGTGACCCATGAGTAACAAAAACTCACAAATTGTAAAGGAGTATTTTTGGTGTCATATTTTATAAATGTATATAATAATACATTGTTAATGTTAGATCTTGATTGATCATAAAAATTTTCTGGCTTGCTTTTCTGCAAATTCATTTATTAAGTCATCAAAATTTATAATTTAAAAAAGTTACATTTTTAGCAACTTTATTTTCAATCAGTATAATTGAGAATGATGTTAGCTGCTCTTTGGCAAATGCAAGATTGCAAATAATTTTCAGTAACTTAAAATTCTGGCTCTGACCAGTGTGGCTCAGTTAGTCGGGTATCATCTGGCAAAGGAAATGGTCACCAGTTCGATTCCTGATTAGGGCACATGCCTGGGTTGCAGGTTCAGCCCCCAGTTTGGGCAGGGACCAAAGCAACCAATCAATGTTTCCTTTCATATCAATGTTTCTCACCCTCTCCCCCTACCTTCCCCTTTCTCTAAAAATAACTAAACAAAATCTTTAAGGAAAGAATACTTTGAAAACAGTAATGATCATTTTTAATTTTGAAGAGTTTTTCGCTGATACAACTGTTACTGAAGCTATCTTGTGGGCTGTGACCACCAATGCTGGAACACATTTCTGACCAGTTACTTCAAAATACAAATTTTAGTACATCTAGAGCTGTTGATTCTCGTGGAAAATCTACCTAAGCAGATTTAAGTCTTCACACATATCAGTTCCACACAAAAGTCTGAATTTGATTTTAAATGTAAGTTTACACAATAGACTTTCAATGTTTTGTCTGACATTCCCTTGCGGAGATCATGTGAGAAACTAAAAGTGCTTTCAGCTTTTGAATATAATTTAAAATACCTATTCATGCATTCTTTCACTGTATCTTCAATTATAAGAAAAAAATTAATTTTGAAGTTGTTTTGCTTGTTAATTGGTTTATCCAAAGCTTCATATGAATATAGTGTTCTTTCCCATTGACTGCAATGACCTTTAAATCGAATTTCTCTTTCTAGGCCTGTGAATATTTGCTTTGTAATTTCACAGCAGTTTTTAAAACTGAAGATTCTAAACATTTTCCTAATTTTATTTTTAGTTGTGATTTTAGAGAGAGGGGAATGGAAGGAGAAAGAGAGAGTGAGAAATATTGACTGTCTGCCTTCCGTACATGCCCCACCAGGGACCGAACTGCAACCCAAGGCATGTGGCCTGCCCAGGAATGGAACCAGTAACTTATCAATGTGCGGGATGACACCTACCCAACCGAGCCACACAGGCAGGCCACCCTGGAGAATTTTAATAATTCCCTAATATGCTCCCCTGCAATGTCTATTTATATACTAGTATTTTGTACCAATTACTGACAAAGCTCACTGCCTGCAGGCCAGGAGTTCCTGTTCAGAAGCTCAGGCCAGGAGTTATTTGTACAGACCTTTCGAGGATGGGCTCCAGGGGCACCAGTGGTCCCCCCACCCTTCCTGTAGAGCCCCTCCACTCTCCTGTGGTTGCTGCTGCCACCAATTGGGGCCGAGGTCTGGCCCAAACACACTGGGGTCCAGAAGAGCCCCAGCTGCCCCCAACATGTGGGTAGTAGAGGGCCACCGGGCCCACCACACTGCATTCCTGCTGCCTGCCCTGCCATGTGCTGTTACCAGATGTCTTATCACATGCATGTCCCATGGTTCCATTGAATTTCACTTGCAAAACATATCTATTTCAAAATTAAAATTATTTTTTTAAGATTTTATTTATTTATTTTTAGAGAGAGGGGAAGGGAAGGAGAAAGAGTGGGAGAGAAACACCAATGTGTGGTTGTCTCTCACGCATCCTCTACCGGGGACCTGGCCCGCAACCCAGGCATGTGCCCTGACTGGGAATCGAACCGGTGACCCTTCGGTTCGCAGGCCGGCGCTCAATCCACTGAGCCACACCAGCCAAGGCTCAAAATTAAAATTACTAAGAATTTCAAGATGATGACAGAACAAGAGCATTAAACTGAGGCAGGGTCTTTCTGAGCACCAAACCCTGTGCAATTAATTACACGGGCAGCACAGCCAGAAGCCCGCCTTGCACTAGGTAGTGAAAGGCAGTGCACCAAATGGGCCTCAGTAAGGAATCTGTGGGCCTCTCAGAGGCAGCTGGAGGGCATATGGAAACAGGAGCCAGAAGACTCCATGGGCAAATGTGGCATTGATTTTAGAATCAACACAGAGGCATCCCCTGCACAGCTCTGGGGACAGGCTGCTCTGCATCCCGTTAGGGACAGGAGTTCCTGAGAGAAAACAATGAAAGGAGAGGTCCTCCAGCCGGCATACCTGTCTGGTCCCTCAATTACCTCCTCCCAAAGGCAGTAAGATCAGTTCTGTCTGAACCACTGGTTTTTGTACGCAACAGCATGGTTTGTAGATATGGTGCCTACATTCTTTCTACCATTTCTCAAAGCTTGGCTCCTTTGCAAATATCAGGAATCACATTGTTTCCATTCTTAAAATGGGGAGGCTGAGTGTCAAGATGGAAGAGGGAAGAATATCCACTGAGTACTGTGTGGGTGAGGTGTCACGGAACTGTCCATAGGGACACTTGTTTTGTGCCCTTTCTTCCCATCTGAAATGGCTCACTGTGATTCCAGTCTCTTGGGCACTGAGCAGGCTCCCCCAGGGACTCCTGACAGCTGACCCTTCCTGGGCCTTTACATCTACGGGTCTTTGTTCACCAGTTTTGTGAGCTACCCAAATCCCAGTCCATGCCTGCTGCCCACACAGACCCCTGAATGCTGGTGACTCACAGGCAACATCTGCTCCAGAGGCTTAATCGAGCCTTTGGAAGGTTTCCCTTCCCAAATCGCTGGCCTGGCACCACTCCCAGCCCCAGTCAGCAGAGAGCTGCTGCGTTTATGTGGCTTTTCCAGCAATGGCTTTGCATGGTCTAGGGAGCAGCTTTGATCTCCGTGGGGCTGAGAAGCGCTGGGGATGGGAAGAAAAGAGGGCCTGCACACACTTGCTCCAGCTCTGGACCTTGCACCCAGCATCTGAGGCTGTGTATTACCCCGAGGAACTGGCATGTGACTGACACATTCAAAATTTAATTTTGATACCAACCCGCAGGCAGAAATAGTTGTCAGTGCTGGTGATATACTGTGGAATTTGAAGTTAAGAGGGGTGTCTACAGATGCACCTTTTCATCGGGTTAGGGAGCATTTGAGTATTTTGTGATTGTATTAACAGACACTCTCCACAGCACCGCTCCCTGGGTTCCCCAGCTTTACCGATTATTCACAATATCGCTGTGCAATATGCCTCAGGAGAGGACAAGGCTTTTGTAACAAGTGATGGCACAGCTGGCCAAAAACAACTAGTAATTTGACGGAGGTCACAGCAATTTTGCAGAGAAAAACTAATATACTTAATTAACAATCCAATGACTCGCAACAAACAATTGAACTCAGGGGTCCAAGACGCCCATGGTCTCTCTGGCCTCAGAGCCCTGCAGCAAGTCTTCCAGGCCCCTCTACCCAGTTCCAGCCCCCAAGAGCCCTCCTGCTCTTTCTCACTGGGTCCTCCATAGCCTTTCTAGAAGCACTAAATGTTGGCTTTGGGAAACCATCCTCGGATCTCTCAGACTCCCGCCCTGCCCCAGTGTACGGTCCTATGGCCTGCCCCAGGCTCAGCCCTCTTACTCTAGCCCTCCAGATGTCTAGTCCATCCTGGAGCCCCTCAGAGACAAGGCTCTCAGCAACCAACCCCCCACCAGTTCCACCGCATCCCAAGCCTTGTAGGACTGGCTCTCAGGACCTGCAGGATTAGGTGAAAGCCCATCACCACTGACTGGTCATTCTCTGCACATTTTCTAGGGAGCCAAGGACACTCCTGGGCTCTTATACCCACACCCAAAAGGTCTTATCCCTCTCTCCCTGAAACTGGCATTATTGGTTAGAAGGCTGAGCACCAATAAGACTCCTGAGCACTTCTTTCCCGTGGTGAGGACTCAGGCTCTAATGGAAGCTGAGGGAATGCCAGCTCACTCCTTCCTGTTGGGCATGTCCGTAACATCATCAGAACATCTCCGAGAGTACATCTCTTTGTGTGCTCTTATGGGCTTTTATGACACTTATAAGTCTTCAGGCAATTTACTAGGCCATTGCTTGAGTTAGTATTGTCTTTAACAGAGATGCACCTACTGTGGCTTTAACCTGCTTAAGACAGCTGCCAGTGTTCCAGCCATCATATCCACTTCCTGGCAGTAAGAAGAAGATGGGGTGCTTTCCTGGAAGCCCCACCCAACCACTTCCAATTACATCTTATTGGCCACCCTTATTTGCTAGGAAGTGGAATATTGTAGCTGGGCACATTTCTAGCCCCAATAAAATCAGTCTGGATTCTGTATTAAGCAAGATGGTAAGAGCAGATATTAGGTGAGCAATCAGCAATATCTGCCCTACTGCTTTGAATGCCATATGTATATTTATTTTTTTGCCACTTTGGGCTAGATACGTTTTGGAAGTCAGAATCCTCAGATTTTATAAAGGTGATACGGAGCTTATGTTGCATATTACGAGACAGCCCTGTGGGGTCTGGTGTGAGCACTGTGAAGCCCACACATGCCCTTTTCTGTAGTGAGAGGTTTGAGCTGTCTCCTCCAGTGCAATACATAAGACTATGAATGACTTCATATTAGTTCAGGGCAGATTTTGTCACTTAACCAGTTTTTATGCCAACCTCGGCGGGGGGCAGGACTCAGTTTTCAGAACTTCTGGGATTTCGCAGTTATGAACAAGGAATTGTGACCCCGCATCCTTATTTTGCTTCGGGAGAAGCAAGGCTCTTCTTCCTTACAGGAGTGAAGTGATTCACGCAAGGTCCGCAAGGTCCGTAGCTGTGAGTGGTGGAGCCAACACTGGAATATGTGTTTTTCTGACTCCAGAGCAAGTGCGGAGGGAAAAAGGCCTGGGCGGGGGCGGGGTAGAGGGGGGCAGGGGGTCTCTCACTCTGACGGTGCCCAGAGCCGCCCTGAAACAGCATGGAGGCCTGCTCCAGGGAGAGAGTTCAGGTGCAGTTACATTTTAACTGCCTATGGACGAACTTAGTTTGTAAAGAAACACTATGTGATATATTCACAACAGTCCAAATGACTAGAGCCATTTATTTCTTAGATAGTCCAAAGAACCTACTCCTTACCAATCTTTATATAAAATTACACTTTTATGTTACACATGCATGGCATAAAATTCACAATGTACCAACGTGAGAAGTGAAACCAGTCTCCTACCAGTTCTTCCCAGAGGCAAGTGCTGTGACTTTTTTGTGTGTCTTTCCAGAGACAGGTCCTAACTTAGAAATTGCCAAATGTTATCAGTGGCTGCCTCTGGCTAACAGGATTAAAAGTGACTTACTTTCCTTCTTTATTTTTTTCTACATTAGAAAAATGTCTTCACATATTCATTTTATCAGCAGGGAAAAACAAATCTGATTTCTTATAACCCCTTCCCATCGATCCTAGATTTTTCTGGAGACAGCTTGCATGCCTCCCTAAATCTTCTCTACCTAAGACAATTTCTCTGACCTGTCCTGCTCACCATGCTGCTGTGGTGGTCCCCTAGGCGACAATCTAATTCCTCTACTGACGTCTTAAAGTACAGTGTCCAGAATACACACAAACCTCCAGGTGGGATCTGACCTGCTCAGAGAGGACAGGGTCATCCCCTCCTCCACCCCAACCCCTCTTTTATCCAAGCAGCTAAAGATTGCGTTAACCAGCAGATCAACTGAAACTTGGCTTCTCTCCCCCCGGCCCGATTTAAGTGAGCCCATCATGTCCGTGTTTAGGCAGTTGCTGTCCTGAGCCCGAGTATGAGACTTCACATTTATTCCAGTGAAGCTCTCGGAACTCAGTTAGAATCACGGCTCACTTAGAACCCGTTAAAGGCCAGCACTCTGTTTCTCAAAGGTGTCAAGCCCACTGCTGCCCAAGGGCCTCCCCTCAGACCCCCACTGTGGCTTCTTGTGGCCCAGATGTCACTTCCTCAGAACCACCTTCCCTGACCATTCAGTTGAAAATGGCCCCATGTTGCCACCCCACTTTATTTTTTATAGCACTCCTGTGAAATTCTCCTTTCAATTTGCTTTCTCTTTCACTAGGATGTAAGTTCCATAAGAGCAGGATCTCATCTGCCCTACTTCAAACATTGCCTGGGACGTGGAAGGACCTCACTATATTATCTGTTGAATGAATGAATGAATGAATGAGGGAGTGAATGAATGGATGGAGTTTGTCGGTGCTGGTGAACAGCTTTAGGTGGTTTTCCAAGCCCATCTCTCCACTTGCTAGCTGTGTGAAGGACTTTCAGCATTTTAACCCCTCAGTCTGTTTCCTCATCTGTCCACTCGGGACAGATGAGGAATAATTCCCACTTCTTGGGGTCACCATATGCATTAAATAAAAAGTAAGAAGTATGTGGCCAAGTAAAATACGCCTGGCATATAAATGCTAGCTACAAATGTTTTTATTACCTCTCTACCCATGTCAGTGTCAGCTTTGGCCATCCCATCTACACACAAGTTGCAGGTAAACCCTTGGACAGCACAGCATTCAGGACAGCACTGCCACCAGAGTTGATACCATCTGGCTACAGTCTGACCTGGAACACGCTTCCCCACCCCACTCACAAAGGGTACCCAGGATCTTGCCTTTGATTGTCCTGATTGCCAGCATTGCCCTAATCTGCCAGCCTAGTGGAGAGAAGGAAATAAAAGCAGCCTGGCTCTGTTCTTGGTGAGCCTCCTTTTCCTTCTGAGGCTCACAGACCATCTGTTGGCTGACCTCACCCAGGGCTGACGTCAAGTTCACTTTTGCCCTGGGCTGGGCTGGGCACCACTGCCCAGCAATGGAACACCTGAGTGTGCTCTTGGTCCCCTGGGTCGCCCCAGGCCCTGGCCTCTGCCAAAGCAGGAAGGACAGGCTCTGGGTGTTGCTGCTGGGGTGCTCTGGTAGGGAGAAGCTAAGGGATCCTGTGACTAGAGAGAGAAGGAAGATCGCCCCGTGGGGCCAGGGGTTGTGCTCAGAACAGAGTCAGCAGCCACGTGTGATTCCCCAAAACACGGCCAAGAAAGTGCCTGAGAGTCTTGGCGTTTAGAATCTGCTCTTCACAGACGGTTCCTCTGCATGCTCCCGTGAGGAGAAGGCCAGTGCTCCTTGAAAGGGACTTGTGGCTCAGCTGCCATCTCAGGGCGACTTCCTTGGTGAGAAGGGAACTCTAGCTCCTGCAGTCAGCTGAGGAGAGGGCTAGTGGGGCTGGGCTAGGACGTCTGGGAGGTGTGAGAGGGAGCTCTGCGTGGGGTCCCCACATGGGGCACCCCACGAGTTGACGGGATAGATGAGCTGGGGCAGAAGGATGGAAGGGTTCTCTTCTTCCCTTGCTCTTGGTCTGCGAGTTCCCATTTGTCCTTTATATCTTGGCTTCAAGGTCACTTCCTCAGGGAAGCCCTCCCATCTCCTAGATTGGGTTAGAGTCCCATTATTCCCTCTCACAGCCCACACTTTTCATGCATAGCCCTATCTCTTGTTGCAACGTGCACCTGTGTCTCCCTCCATCCCGTCCACAAGCACCACAGGCCCTGCGGGGGTTGTGGCTGAGTCTGCCCACCGCAGAGCCCCAGCACCTAGCCCCATCCCTGCACACAGAAGGCACTCGAGAACATGGAGTGCCAAATGAACGGAGCGAACAAGCGAATGAAAGGAGGGACGAAGAGAAGTGGAAGGACACAGCGCAGGAGCCCTGCAGCCCTTCTTATTTCGCCGTGGCCAGTCTGGGCCGTGTTATCAGAACCAGAGGGCACGGGTGTGCAGGGAGGTTATGTTCCATTTCCTGTGCCCAGCAGGGAGGGCCAGTGTTTCCCAGAGATCCACATTGTCATTGTTCCAGCTCCATAATGAATAACAGCCATTCTTCCCCACAGATGAAGTCATTTTCCTGGAATCAACATAAAACCCACAGGAAAGTGAACGAGCATTGTTGCACACCTACTATGGGCCAGGCGACAGGGCATCATATTGAATTCTCACAACAGCTCTGCAAAGCAAACATTTTTTATTTTTACAGATGCTGCAAATGAGGTTCAGGGACAGTAAGCAATCTGCCATGTTAATTACATGGCAGCTGACATTTGGACATGTGTGTGCGTGGTTCCAAAGCTCACACCAAACTTTGGTGGCAAAGGGGGTTGCCACACTTCATCCTGAGTGCCGCTGAGGGTGCCCATAGCTGCTCATCAAAGACTGGAGGTACAAATGGGGAGAACTCCCCAAAAAGGAGGAAAGAGGGAGAAGAATATGGATAGAAAAATGGGACCAAGGGTACTTCCACTTATCCCCCAAAGCTTTATTGGGCATCGATGTCAGGCACAGGGGCCAGGGACAAAATGTCATAAAATATGTTCCACTCCTCACGGAGGTCACTATCTAGTGGGGGAACTGGATAAGAAAATCAGAAGTTACAGTTCCATGAGACTGACATTACTGCATCGCTTATCCTATATTTTTATGTTTGGACCTCTCGATAATACGATGTTTAAAAGCACACATTGTAGCTCTACCCGAATGAAATGCTCAGGGTGTGGTGAACACACGGAGGAGAGGCACCCAACCCCAACTAAAAGGCCAGTCAGGGAAGGCTTCACTGAGGAGGTGACATCTGAGCTGAGTTTTGCCAGATGAGGAGTTAATGAGACAAAGTCCTATGGGAACAAGTGTTGCCAGCAAATGGCCTGTGCAGAGAAAGACACAGAAGCATGAAACGGCACGGCCTGCTTAGAAGCACGTAGGGACAAGTGAATTCCTACAGCCAAAATGAGGAAGACCTCTTCATCAAGTTCCCTTGTGAACTTGTCCTTCTGGTGGGCATTCCCTCGGCGTTTTGGGGATTTGGTTTGGTGTTTACCGACCTGGTTTCTGTCGTTAGAGGCCGATGCGCAGAGGAGGGCGCCACCTGCAGTGAGAATGTGGAGTGAGCACTGAGTTGCCCGCTCCAAATTTACCTTCTGTAAACAAAATAATGCCTTCTACCCAGCTCTTCCAAAGAGCTGAGCACCAGGGAAACCCTTTGATCTCCAGGAACAAAAGGTAAAATAAATAGAGGGCAATGCTTCCAAATGGAGGAGAGGAACTAAAATCCAGGTTACAGACATGATCTATGGGAATCAACCAAAGCCAGCTTGGATTTGCTCACAATGTATTCAAATTTAATAATGACAGCAATGACCTGTCACTTTTTTGAGTGCTTACTATGCACCACATACATGGGTAAGCTGAGCTGTGTGCTGAACATATTTTGCCTCATTTAATTCTCAGCAACGACCTTACAAGAGATATAGGCATTACTATACCATTTTATAATGAACAAATGGCAGTTCAGAGAGGTTCAGTAGCTCTCCCAGGATCACACAGCCAGGACGTGGACAAGCTGGGATTTGAACCCAGCTTTGTGAACTCAGAAGCTCATGTTCTCAACTACTAGGTTAGATACCCGATATACTTGGCCATTAAACAGGTCCAAAAAGGAACTCCTCATCTTTGCTCGAAGCTTGTTCCTCTTTGCCCTGATCAATGTGGCTCAGCTGGTTGGGCACTGAACCGTGAAGTGAAGGGTCACCAGTTCAATTTCTGGGCTGGTCCCTAGTTGGGGGTGTGTACTCCCTCCCTTCCCCTCTCTCTAAAAATAAATAAAGTCTTAAAAAAAAAAGCTTGTTCCTCCTCCATGCTCACACCACCACATCCAGTCTTTGACGCCACACCTAACCCCTCACCAGCTGTGTCGATTCTCTCTCACAAATATCTTTAACATTTTTCTGTTTCCACTGTGCTCGCTGCTGCTGCCTTAGTTCAGGCCATGGCTGTCTCTTACCTGATTTGGTGCTTCCCAGAAGTCCCTTTCCTTCCCAACACCTGTGTGATTGACTTCTAACCATCTCTCCCGTCGTAGACACCATGGTGACAGGGCTCCACCCAGTGTGATCCCAGTGTGTGACACACAGGAGGCAGTCAATCAGTATTTGACCAAAGACAACCAGGAATCATTATTTTCATTTCATCAATGTTATGGGCTGCATTGTGGCCCCTCAAAAGTCCTATGCTGCTGCAGTCATCACCCCTAGTACTTCACAGTGATCCTGGAGATAGGGCCTTTGTCAACGTAATTAAGTTAAAGCAGGGTTGTTAAGGTGGACCCTAACCCAGTATGACTGGTGTCCCTATGAGAAGAGGAGGTTGGGACATAGCAAACACAGACACAGGGATGACCACCTGAGGACACAGCAAGAAGGCAGCCACCGACAAGCCAAAGAGAGACCACAGAAGAAGCCAAACCTGTGGACACCATGACCTTGGACTTCTAGCCGCCAGAATTCTGAGACAACAAATTTTTGTGGTTTGAGCCAGTCTGTGGTGTTTTTTGATGGTAGCCTGAGCAGGCTGACACAAACAAGAAAGGAAATCAGACTCAGAGGTCGAAGAACTTCCCCAACATTAGCTGATAATTACTAATTAGCAATAATTAATTAGCAATGAACTAATTAGTGGTGGTTAATTAGTAACGCACTGTTCACATCCTGTCATGTCATCACTCTTCTATCGTGTGTATCAAATCTTGTACTGACTTAATTTTTTATTATTTAACTTCTTGAATGTTTGGGCATTTTTACTTCCATCGGCATTCAGGGCAAGACCCCGTCTTACCCTTCTCAGTGTCCCCAGACTTCCTAGCTAAGCTCGGTACTCTTCAACAGTAAGTCCCCAACGCATTTGTTGTTGTCCTTGTGTGACTGACTGGCACATTTGGAAGGGTAAAAGGAGCCTGAGGGCAGATTGATGACCCTCCAGAAAAACATGCGGAAAAGGGGCCACCATCTCCAGTAATGAGATATGACTTCTCTCTGAGTCTCCAAATATAAATATAAGGACAACTGGTCTAAGACACCATGGAGGGCAATGGTGTACAATGTTTGAAGTTAGAATTGCCCAGTTTTTTTGCCCTGGCTGGTGTAGTTCAGTGGGCTGAGTGCAGACTGGGCCACCGGTTCCATTCCCAGTCAGGGCACATGCCGGGGTTGCAGGCCAGGTCCCCAGTGGGGGCCACGTGAGCAGCAACCACACATTGATGTTCGTCTCTCTCTTTTTCTCTCTCCCTTCCTTTCTTTCTAAAAATAAATAAATAAAATATTTTAAAAAATAATTTCCCAATTTCTTAAGAAAGGAGAGTGTGTGTGTGTGTGTGTGTGTGTGTGTGTGTGTGTGTGTGTGGAACAGTGGGAGAAGAGGCCTGTGGGGGGACAGGAGCTGTAACCTCAGAGTGGCCCTTTTGAAAAGAGAAGGGGCCTAAAGCGCTGAGCAGGCAGGTGGCTTCACGCCAGAGGCCATGGCGACCCAGTGAGAGAGGAGGAGAAACTGGAAGCAAGTCTGACTCCTGAACAGCAGCCCACTCTTTCTAGCAGACCCATAAATGTCTCATAGACCAATGCCCACAGGGCAGCATCCCAATGCATGTTCATGTTCGGGAATGAAGAAACTTCTCCAGTATCTTACAACATGGGATGGGGAGTAGCCCTTACAGAAGTGAGAGAAAACTCCCATTACATTACTCTAGAGTCCCTCTATATTTCCTGGCTGATGCACCTCCCTGGTGTAGTGCAGGTTGGTTTCTCCCATCCCCCAGGACAGTTCTCAAACGTGAGCTTCACCTGCGTAAAATGCCTAACTCTGAAGATTCTCCCAAGTGGCTTAATGGCTGAAAACATTTTGACAAAGCCAGTTTCATGGTGCATATGGCAGGAAAAGCAGCACTTCCTAAGCCCCATTCCCTCTCGCTGACGCGTGCAGCAGGAGGGCCTCCCATGCACCAGCCCCAGCAGTTGTGAGCAGAAATGGACACGGACCTGTCCTCCTGCAGCTTGCAAGCCCCTGCCCCTTACACTCCACGCTGGGGTCTTTGGGTGACTTTTTTCCTTCCTTTTTTTTCTGTATTTTTAACTTCTCACTGTGATGAACATATACTACTTCAATAAAGTGTGAAGTAAAATCCTTTATTTTGATCAAATATTACCTTTATCTGCTGGTTTGTGTCCTGAAGTCCTTCTGAAAAGCTTTAGTTACAAGAATTAGGAATGGTCACACTTTACGCCGTGTATTATTCTGGGTCTAATCAGGAGACAGAAACCACGTAGTAACTTAAGCACAGGAAGCTTAATATAAAGAGGCATTAAGCTGTAAACCGAGAGTAAATATAAAGATATAACGAGAACTCGCAAGGGTTCCCTAAGGCTGAGGGAGATCAATCAAGGAAGGACAACGTGGAAGGGGAGCCCCTTCAGAAAGGCTGGGGTTCAGACCTCATTGGAAAAGGTGTGATTTGCAGCCCATAGGGGCAGCGCAGAATTTTGTCGGGAGCATAGCTGCTCTATAGTTGCCAGACAAGCAGGAAATAATCTTTAAGGGTGGGATGAGGCTGGTGAGAGGCAGTCAGGGCACAAGGCTTAGAGCACATGGTGTCTGCCTCAGAAAGGCTCACTCGGAAAGGTGCTCACCAGGCCCGCACCTGGGCTGCAAGGTCACCAAGAGACTGCTCTAGGCACGCAGCCAGAACAGGATGCCACAGGATGTCCCCACAAACCTGCACTACTCATCATGCAGCAGGAGCAAGAAAAAGCAAAAAGCACAGCCACAGAGGAACCAGAAAGAGAAGCACCTTTCTCCGGCAACGTCCCTCTGGCTCCCTCTACTGGCCAATCTTCACATCGTGCTCATGGTCAAGTAGAAAATGCATACATACAGTCCATTATCCCAGAGCAGGTGACAGAGTGAATTTAGAGGAGCCAGGCAATAAATTGATAATTGCCACAAGCTGTTAGCAGTCATTATAACAGGTATTGGTAATATTTTTCTGTAAATAGCCTAACAGTAAATATTTTAAGCTTTGGGAGTATACAATATTTATCAAAACAATTCAATTCTGCCACAGTTTCATGAAAAGCAGTGTAGACAATATGTAAACAAGTAAGCATGGCTGGGTTCCAACCAGGTTTGATTTACAAAACAGCCAGTGGTGTGGCCCACAGGTCATAGTTTACCACCGACTCCTGATTTAGAACTTTGGAGTGAATGATCTCTACTCCGGGAACAGAATTATGATAAGAAGGGGAATAAACACAAGGACAGAGAGCTGAGGGGACTGGCTGGGACTGATTAGATGGAATTGAAATGATAACAATGTCTACACTGTATATGGTTTTTTTTCCTCCAAAATAATTGTGCTATGGACTGAATTTCTGTGCCCCCTCATTCCTATTCATATGGTGAAACCCTAAACCCAATATAATGGTATTTGGAGATGGGGCCCTTGGGGGTGATTAGGTCATGAGGATTCATGATATATTAGTGCCCTTATAAGAAAAAACAGATGAGATTTGCTCTCTCTCTCTCTCTCTCTCTCTCTCTCTGGTTTCCTCCATGTGAGGGTACAACAAGAAAATGCCCACCTGCAAACCAGAAAGGATTTGGATGCTTTGACTTTTGGATCTTGACCTTGGATGTCCCAGTCTCCAGAACTGTGAGAAATGAAGTGTTGTTTAAGCCACTCAGTGAGTGACAACTTGTTACAGCAGCTCAAACTGTCAGTGGCTATTACATCACAGGATCTAACAGGATACTTAACAAACTATTTTCTCTAGACAGTAATTATTTTCTCTAGACAGTATGTCTCCACCTATAGTATGCACTCCTCTTTTGAGGAAACTGCAGCTCAAAGAGGCTGCGAAACTTGTCTCAAAACACAGAGCCTGACTGAGCTGGCATTTGAATGATTAGTGTGTCTAATTCTTATGCCTTCCTCTGGGGAAAAGGCTGAACACGTTTGCTAGGAGCCCCCTTTAAAAGATTAGGGTTTGCACTGGTCAGTGTGGCTCACTTGGTCAGAACCTCATCCCGTAAGCTGAAAGGTCACAGGTTTGATTCCTGGGCATGGCACGTGCCTAAGAAGCAGGTTCACCACTCACATCAATGTTTCTCATCTCCTCTTTCCTTTTCCCTCACTCTAAGATCAATAAGCATGTCCTCGGGTGAGGATAAAAATAAATAAACAAATAACCCTGGCTGGTGTGGCTCAGTGGATTGAGCTCCAGCTTACGAACCAAAGGGTTGCCGGTTCTATTCCCAGTCAGGGCACATGCCTGAGCTGTGGACCAGGTTCCCAGTGGGAGCGCTCGAGAGGCAACCACACTTTGATGTTTTCCTTTCTTTCTCCCTCCCTTCCCCTTTCCCTAAAAATAAATAAATAAAAATCTTTTAGATAAATAAACATACAAATAAACAAACATAAATAAAAGATTAGGGTTTACTAAGCTCAGGGTCATTTGGCTGTGACACCCACTGTATGCACAGAATCTATCTGAGCCCACCTCTTTATTGCTCCACGGGACTTGGGGAGCAAGGTGAACCAATAAAAACATTAACCTCATACTGTCTGCTGTACTACAAGTAACAAAGTCCTGTGTTTCTGATCCAAGAGTCTCATGTCTTCTGTCAGTACCTATGACCCTACTCACATGGAAGTAGTGCAAAATCTCAAACCCTTCCATCTTTAACACTGTCGTCCAAATGTCAAGAGTCAGCATCTCTCACTTTCTCACCGTCCACTGCCCCTCAGCCTCCTGTGGTTTGGCATCAGTCCCCAGTACAATGTTGTCACAGTTTCTGCTGATGTCACCAAAGATACTCTCACGGCTAGTTCCAGTGGACATTTAATTCCAGGCAAAACCTTCTGGACCTCTGTGGCCTTAACAATAGTGTACACCCTCCTTCTGAAGTGCTCTACTGTTAGCTTCCATGAGCCCACACTTTCCTGGCTATTCTTAATGGTCCTTTTTGGGGGCTCCTTCTCCCTTAGCCACTCCATCAGTGCCCTGCCCACCTCCCTATTGCTCCGCCTGACCTCCCTGGGGAATCTCACTCATTCTGTTAGTTTTGGGAACCTCATATATGGTGACGATGCCCGAAACTCTAGATCCAGTCTAGGCCTCTCACACACCTTACCGAGTCACCAGCTGAGCACCAACACCTCCAACTCAAGTGATCCAAAAAGAACCCGTCCTTCCCTGGCCCTCCAAACCAACCACCTAATCCTCCCTCTTGGATCCATGCCCTCAGTTTGTGGTATCCCCAGCCACCTTATTGCTCCTATAAGTCATCCTTGACCCTTAACTGCTCCTCACACCCCAGAGCCAAGCTATCTTTGAGTGTTGCTTTATTCTCTATTTTAGAAATCTGGGCCCCCACCTCACTGCCTGACAATGTCAAGGTTATTAACAACACAGTTCACCATGCTTTCCAATGTTATATCCCACCCACCCTCCAACCCCTCCCGCAAGTACTCCCCCCTCTGTCTCCAATGGCCACCATCACTCGAAATGGGCGGGGGTGGGAGAGGTAGAGAGGAGGCATCTCAAAATAATACTCAGTAAATGGCACTAACTGGTTTTAACTTGTATTATCTTGAACCAGGAAGTCCTAAAGTGTTGCATTAAACACTGGTCACACATCTTATGCCTGCCCCAAACCTATCCGAATGTTCTTAGTTTTTCTTTATAAATAACCTCATCGTTTGGATCAGGAGCCATATTTCTACCCCATTAATCACTATCCCCTTGAGAAACAAACCAAACTATTCCTTCATTCTACCCAGTTGAAGTATTTAAAGAAATATTATGTAATATATATTATACATATATTTTTATATATTATATATGCATGTATTTTAAGTTTCTCTTCTGTCACCCTCTAAGCAAACAAACCAACGCCCTTGAGTGTCCACCAGGGGGCGCCAGGGGTATAGAAAGACCTGCGGTACTTTCACGGTCGGAGAGGCGGCGGTGGATGCAGCAGCGATGGAACCGCTTCCTTTTTTAAGAATCAGTGAGAGGGAAGGGAGCGGGGCTGCGTTATTTTAGGGAAACCTTGTCGCACTCCCCCTCCCGCGTGTAGGTAGCGTGTGCGGGCCCCATGGAGAGACGCCGGCGGTGGCTGCGGTGGCAGCTGGGGCTACTATCGCGGCTGCATCCAGCGGTAACCCGACCCCGCCGGCGCGGGGACTGAAGAGGTGGGTGCAAGGGAGAGCGGCGAGCTGCTAACAAAAGCCCTCGGCGCGGGGCCCAAGCCCGGGACGTGCGGTAAGTGAGTTGGCCCAGAGACCGGGAGCGGCCAGGCTGGATGCACCCCAGGAATCTATCCCGCTGGGATAGGCTGGGGGGACTCACGGGGGATCCGTGGGCAGGTGTTGGACTGTGGTGCATGGTGCTTTTAGCACATCAGACTTGGAGGGGATCGGGTGCATCTGGGAGGACCTAGGCGCCTTCTCCATCCCCGGCAAACATGGGAGGGGGTCAGGGAGGAGCCGGGCACAGCTCCTAGCAACCCCTACCCAAGAGGCAGGAGCAAGATCGATCACCTCTCCCGGAGAGGCCTTTTGGGGATTGAAGCATTTCTCTCAGTTCTTCCATCACCCCTGGGCCCCATGCCTGGGTCTCCTTTGGCAGGGGGAAATCAACCATAACTTCTTCCTCAGGCAAACGGGGTCCTCGCAGCAAAGCACTGTGGGGGATGAACAGGCCTCTTTCTTTTTTGTTCTTGCAAAGCTGCATCCCTGGTTGCCCGCCTAAGCTACAAACAAATGGACTAATCCTCCCAGGAATCCTCCAGCGCCTCCCTGGCCAGCTACTCCCCGCACCTCGATCTTTTAATTTTAATTTACAGCAAGAAGGATGCATCTAACGGGCCAGACGCCCTGGGGAGCTTGGCCACGGCCTCTGCCCGAACTCCGGGGCTCAGGGAGATCGGGCTGCTCTCTGTGCACCAGGACAGAACCCCCGCCCCCACTGCCTCGGTTTTCAGTGCATCCGTGTTATGATTTACGTTCCACCGGGCCTCTGAGCCTAAATCCAAAGCGGATTAAGTTGGGACGGGGGTGGGAGGAATATGAGTGGGGAGAGGGGAACTGCTCTCAAATGTATCCTGCGATGTCCCTTCCTTGTCATCCGCAGAGACTCCACAAAAGGACACCTTTCAGCCATGGTGGACCCCGTACCCGAAGAAGAGAAGGCGGAAGCAGAGCCTCCAGGCTCAGAAGGAAACGGAGCCGCTGCGTCCGTGCCCCCTGATGCGCAGGGTGCCCAGCAGCCCGCGGCCTCTTCGGCCTCGGTCTCGGCCTCTGCAGCGGTGCCCCGCAAGGTTGAAGTCCAGTGCGCAACAGAAGGTGGGCGGCGGGAGCAATCCCCGCTGTTGCACCTCGACCTCTTCAATTTCGACTGTCCAGAGGCCGAGGGCAGCCGCTATGTACTGACCAGCCCTCGTTCTCTCGAGGCCTGCGCCCGCTGCGCCGTCAAACCAGTAGAGCTGCTGCCACGGGCTTTGGCTGACCTGGTGCGCGAATCCCCAGGGAGGTCCATGCGAGTGGCCACTGGCCTGTACGAGGCGTACGAGGCGGAGCGGCGCGCAAAGTTGCAGCAGTGCCGGGCCGAGCGCGAGCGCATCGTGCGCGAGGAGAAGCGCCGCCTCTTCACGCCATTGGGCCACGCGGCTGCCGCGGCCTCTGCCCCCAGCGCCGGCAGCAGCAGCAGCTGCAGCAGCGCCAGCCTCCCGGCCTCGCCCGCACCGCGTGCGGCACGCAAAGCATCCTCCAGTCCGTCCCCGGCCCGACCCCAAGCTCCGCCCGCGAGTTCGCGGGCGGGGAGAAAGAGCCACTCGCTCGACTCACTGTCCCGCCGCCGAGAAGGCGCCCTCAGTTCTGAGTCCGGCGCGTCATCATCATCCTACAGCGGGGAGAGCCTTCGGGAGCTGCGCTGGCCACCGCGGGCTTCAGCCCGGAACAGCTGCCCCACAGGGTCACTATCCTCAGCCCCCAACCCCCTGGGCCGACCGTCTGCCCTGGCCCTAGTGCCACTCACGGCCCGCAGCTTCAGCCTCGGCGATCTGAGCCACTCACCGCAGACAACTCAGCACGTGGAGCGCATCGTGCGCCAAGTGCGCGCTGAGCGGGGACTGCGTGGGGTCCCGGAGCGCGACCGAAAGATCGCAGCGCTGATGCTGGCGCGGCACCAGGAGGAGCGCTTGTTGCTGGAGCAGCGCGCCGCGGCCCACGGTCAATGGGAACAGCAGCGCGTGCGTGCGGAGAGGCGGCGGGAGCGCGAGGAACGCGAGAAGCAGCGCGTTCTGGAGCAGGGTCGTCGAGCCTGGGCCGCGCAGGTGGAGGAGCGGCGCGGTCGCCGGGGCCGCGAGGAGCGCGAGGCGGCGCGGCGGCGGCAGCGGCAGTGCGAGGTTAGCGAGGAGCGGCGGCGGGAACTGGCCGAGCGCCAGAGCCTGCTGCGACGGGAGCGGGCGGAGCGCGCGGCCCGGGAGGACCGGCTGCGCAAGCTGCAGCAAGAGCAGAACCTAAAGCAGCGGGAGGAGGGCCTGAAGCAAGGGCGCGAGCGGGCCGAGCAGGTCCTTAAGGAGCGCACCCAGCGCGCGGCTTGTACCAAGCAGCGGCAGGGGGACCAGTTGCAGCGGGAGAAGCGGGAGCTGAGCCGGGCCGAGCAGGCGCGCCACCAGGCGCTCCTTCAAGGTCGGGCCCGCCAGGAGCTCGAGGAGCGCGAGGGCCTGCGGAGCTCCCTGGAGGCCAGCATGGGTCGCGCGCAGGAGAACTACGACCACTTGTTGGAGCAGCGCACCCGGGAGCTGCGGGAGCGGGCCCGGAGGGAGGAGCTACAGGGCCGGCGGGCCAAGGAGGCCGCGGAGCGCAAAGAGCGCGAGCATCAGGCACACCTTGAGGCCCTGGCCCGGGCTGGGGAGCGGCGGCTGCAGCACGCGACACAAGTGGCTGAGGAGGCGGTGCAGCAAAAGGCGCGGCGCGTGGGCCAGAATAGGTTGGAGAAGGAGCGAGCCCAGCGTGCCAAGAAGGAGAAGGTGGAGAGGGACGAAGATTGTCGCCGGCGGGAGCTGCTCCAAGCCATCGGGCGCAAGCTGGAGCGCAGCGAGCAGCTGTCGCGGGAGCGGCGCAGCGCGCTGGAGAGTGCCCGCTCCACAGCGCGGGCTTCCTTCCACGTGCGCGAGAAGGTGCGCGAGGAAACCAACACTCGCTCCTTCGACCGCATGGTGCGGGAGGCCCAGCTGCACGCCAGCCTGGACCGCAAATGACTGCCGCCCTTCGGGGCCAGGCTGCCACGCTCATCCCTTTGGAGCCTCCCTTGTACACTTTGACCAGGCCGTGGGCGTCCCAAGTTGGGGCGCAGCACAAGCACCTCTCGAAGCTTCTAACCCATGAGGCAATAAGAGGTCCAACACGCCAGACCTTTCAGAACGCAGCCTTTGTTTTTAAAAACTGACATCTTATAGAAATGACATAGCACAATCTTTGACCATACCCGACCGTGGTGGCTCCCGCACCGGCTTTTGCCAAACTTCCTTGTGTGTCTTTTGGGTTGAAATAGAAAAGAGCTGGAAGACAGGGGCTGGGTCAGGACCCGGGGGAGGGTGCCCCTAGGAGAGAGCGCAGGGCTGATTGCCCCCTTCTGGAGCAGTCATCCCAGGCACCTTTCACATATTGGGGTCTGAGACCGCTGCCCTTACTGCAGCTGAGGGGGCATCTCCCTGGCTCACTTCCATCTTTTAAAATACGGCAAGTTTCACAAAGCTTGGAGACCCCCCCCCCCCAGAAAAGCACAGTGTTTCTAAGGTATAAGGCCACACCCCAGTGACCTAAAAAACTATTGATTTTTGTATGCTTGACTTTTAATTGGCCACTTGAGCAAATTCTGGGCTTAGTACTGATAGTTGTTTTTTTTCATCGATTCCCCTAGGTTTTCTAGTTGGACAATCATCTGCAAATAATGATCAATTTGTGTCTTTTTTTTCTCTCTCCTATTCCCCCAAGTGACACACACACACACACAAATCAGATGATTTGGTAGTGCTGTGTAGCTTTAGTGGAAGCCCCCAGCCCCTGGGGGAGGCGGGTTTCTTAGGCAACAGTGTTCCACTCCATTAAGGTTCTTGCAGGGTAGTTTCAGGGAAGGCGGGGTCTGATGCCCACCTCCCAAAGTGGAGCTCACGCCTCACAGCAGCCATGCCTTAAGAAGCAGAGCTACCTTATGTGCCTGCCCAGGCCAATCCTGCCTAAACCTCCAGCCCTGGATGTGGCCCCAAGGGTGGGTGCCAGGGAGTTTGGACAATAGGATTCCCTCTGTGAAGGAATCATCACAATGGCTCTGAGGGCAATTAACTGACTGCGGTGGCTAACGAGCTAGAATTACCTCTCCACTGTTGAGAGCTGTGCTCACTACTGTTGGCAGTGAATTTGGTCCTCCTCTTCCCCGTTAAATTCCCTCTCACCTGTGCCAGAGTGTTTCATTGGTCTCTGTGCCTCATCTTCCCCACTGGCCAGATGAGGCTGTCAGTACTCTTCTCCTGGTACCTCAAGGTCTCCTGCATCCAAAGCGCCACCTCAGTATTATTTGTTGGTCTTCTCTGTGCCTTTCTTGACCTGGAGTTGGGAGGCAGGAGGGCTGCTGATGACTTAGTTTGTTTCTGGGAGTATGGATTCCTAGCATTGGAAGGACCAGTGCATGATGAACATACAGTCATTTAGCCTCCAGGGGAAAGTACTTGTGAGACCAGGCCACTCCCTAGTTCAAGTCCTGTTCAGTCCTCTTCAAGCAACTTTGACCCTAGAACGCTTCCCTTCCACAAAGCCAAAACCAGCCCCAGCAGGACCCACCCACCGACTCTGCCTTCATTAGAGGGGGTGGGAAATAAAACATTACTTTGTATGTTAAATCAGGATCAGGAAATAAAAGTTACCAAAAAAAAAAAAAGGGATCAGGGTAGAAAACTACTATGTTAGGCATATTTCGTGTATATTGTGCTGGACAGAGTTGTCCCTAAAATGTCTGGTGTTACACGTGTGCACACTCTTTGTCAGTAGCCCCCAGTAGTGTGCCAGTGGGTACAGGAGTGCTGTGTCAAGGAAGCCGTGCTTAGGTGTTAGACTTAAAGTGTTATGGAGCCAGGAAAAGTGACATTCAAGGTTTATATCTTGAGTGGGTGAGTTTTCCCCTCAGATTTTCTTCTTGTCAGTAACCAGGATGTCGGTGAGCTGTAATAATTGGCATTGTGTGTGAGTTAGGGGCATTTAACTAAAGTGTTAACGTGATACTGCTTATTACCTTGTGGTTCCTGATTTGTTAGTGGCCTTTTGAAACCTTAACTGGAAGTTCTACCTGAAACTACTTACTTCCAAAATAGGTGAATTTATGTGTCGACGCAATCTGGTTTTTGGATAAGGCACTGAAAGGTACATAGGGGATCTTACCTGGCTCTTATTCAGTTTGCTTTCTGACTCACTGAGTGACTGGGCAGATCACCTCCCTGTGCCTTGGTTTCATGGCCAAGGGCCTCATGGTCTCAGAAAGCGGTGCTCTCAGTGCTGTGACTTTGGAACTGCAGGTGTAGTCACTAAAGACAGAGGGTCATGTGACTGGACTATGCCTAGAGAGTGTATTGTACCGTCATGACCTAGGGCAGAAAGGAATGGTCTCAAAAAGCACGTTGCAGGTCACAACGGCCCAGATCTGATATCACCAAATGAGAGATTTGCGCTTAGAGAAAAGCACTGTGTAAAGGAAAGAAACTTTTGGATGCTAACAAAAACAAACATATAGCTAAGTAGAATCAAGGCAAACACAGAAGTCTGACTTACTAATAGTAAAGAATGGTTCCTCCAAATTTCAAAGCATCCTCTAGAATGTAGACCCATCTCTGTATTCTAGGATGAGTGGTCACATTGCTCTTTGAGGAGGAGCAATTTCCAAGATTCTTTGTTGGGCCCTTTCTATATGTTCTTCTCTTTGAAATGATGCCAGAAAGGAGAAGTGTTTTCCATTCTGAAATACAGAAAGAGAACATTGGAGGTGTAGGTGTGGCAGAGATGATGGTAGAGAATGGCTTGCTTCTCCTGATGTGACATTCTAACAAGTGCCCAGAATTTGCCTGAGAGCACCATGCCGGAAGTTCTTCTCATCCAGAAAATTGCAACCTTGAAGTGGCCCAAGACCTTCATATTTGCCCTCTTGGAACATCCTCTGAAGGGAGGTAAGGAGGGATGGAAAGTGTTGGAAGAAGCTTTAGTTTGGTTCATTTCTGAGAAAACAAGCAGGCTCATCTACGGCCATACCATCCTGAATGCACCCAACCTCGTCTGATCTCAGAAGCTAAGCAGGGTCAGGCCTCATTAGCACTTGGATGGGAGAAAAACAAGCAGGACAACATGGAATTACCTATGAAGCTAGCCCAGCATCCTGCACAAGCAGTGACCAGTGCTTACACCACACCTGGACAGGAAGGCGGGAATTTCCTTTCAGAAACGCACAGACTGTGAGTCTTCCATGGGAGCAGTAAGAGTCTGTGGGTTAAAAGCCGTGTGGAATGCAGCTTGTGTTCATGCCATTCTGTCACACCCACCACTTATGCCCCGTCTTTAAAAAATCCATTGAAACACAGGGTGACTGGCTCCTTAGAAGGGGCTATATGTTGTTTACCATGAATTCTCCCGGAGCTCACGCTTTAGCACCTCACACAGGGTAAGCACATAAATACTGGGGAGAGAGAGGCAATGGATGGATGACAGACAAATGAATGGTGACCAGGGTAAATCTGTACAAAATAGATCAAGTGGACAGGCCTCCATGCATCAACAAATTTGTAGTGAGTACCTGCTATATGCCAGGCACTAACCACTCCTGTTGCTTAGGAGACAGCCTTTCTGATCATTGACCCTGAGAACCATTTATGCTTCAATGTCATGAGCAGATACCTTTGTTTCCCCCTTGCGCTTAACCCTTCCCACCCTGGTATCTGTTTACAGGCAGACCCGATGGTTCTTCAAGCACTAATTTCAAGCATTTTCAGTTTCCTAAGGACACTCCATCTGCCAACCAACCATCATCAAAGTCATTGCTGTTCTCTTTCCCTCGGAGGAACCTTGATTAATCAGGTCAAATTCATAAGGCCGTGTACTTAATCAGCTTTAAATCACAGTAAAGAAGAGAAAGGTTAGTTACCTTCACAGGCATTGATCTGTGTTGCCTTTAGCAGAGGCAGCATAAATAGTGATCGTGGACCTAGAGAACCAGTCCCAGATCACCAAAATGGGACCAGCTCCCTCATCCAACTGTTCTTGATGAGCCAAGAAACTCAGCATTTCAGAAACATTTCCAGTTTCAAAGTCCCAACAAAAAGAGATTTCTGATCAATACTGAATCGATGAGAAAGTTTAGTGAACCAGGAAACCCCACTTCTCAAGACTTCTAGATGACTGAGGTAAAACATAGGTTGTTGTGGAAACTTGCCTTTCACCATATGACTGCATCTCCACCCCAGACACATCTGGCAGAGGAACATAAGGAGACTTGGTATTTCTTGACACTAGCCCAAAGGGACTTTCAGGTACCCTCAAGACAACTCAATAGTTCAAGAGGTGTTGTTTAGGCCTTATATGTGACACATTTGGCATTGGGTTTCAGATGCAGCCCCTACAGTAGTACACCTGATCACATGCTTTGCAGAAGAGACTCTTGTCTGCTCATGTATGTGCTCTGTCCCACAGAGCTCTGATGTACTGTCCACACACACCTCCTCCCAGCCCTGTGCCCCCCACACACGCCCCTTCATACTGTCCCTGGTGCTGCTTTGGCTTCACACAGGTCAGGGCTGGGACAGAGGGTGTAGTTAGTAGCAGACGTTAGGATATAGAAAGGGAGGGTGTTGTCTTTCTGAGGAACACTGGTAACCTTGTCTGCAGTGTGATTTGTCCAGTGTTGCCATGTCCCACATGAGCCTAAAGTGCTTTTCAAATTAAGTGCCATTTTGAAGTGCTCATGCCTTTCTCCCTCCATATATTAGTACAGCGTTGGTGGCATGTTTTTGTGTCAGGCACTTGCACAACTCGCAGGACTGTCTGAAAGACGACCTGCATTGACTGTATGTGAGTGTGCACAGCATGCCCACACATGCACACACTTCTACCGATCCCAGCACCAGCATTCTTGGAGAGGGAGGGAACCTGTAGCCATCCTATTCTTCCAGGGAAGGATAAGCTCAGGAGAACATTGAGCTGTCCTTTGGTGAAGGTCGACTGATTCCACCTACCTGCAGCCCCATGGCCAGTTCAGGCTCTGGCCTATGTGCTCTCGCATGGTGTCCATATTTCCAAGCCCCATCATTGAGCCACATGGGTGACAAAGGCCTTTCATGCTGCCACTACACTTCTCCTTCCTCCTACTTAGTGTGAGAGGCTGACTGGGAAATGGAATTTCAGAACCAAATTGTTGATATTTTGAATATAGGGTGACAAGATGCTAATATCTACAAAATTCTGAAGATGCAGTCCATATATTTCCCATACCTTTAAGGCAAAGCATTTGGGGAAGGAGCAAGTGTCTTCACTTATTCAAACTATTACTTACTGTTTCACACGCCCCTCTTATCTTCTGTAAAATGAGGACAATCGATTCTACTTGGTAGGGAGTCGCTAAATGAGTTCTAATCCTTGGAAAGCAGCACAGTCCCTGGCAGATAGCACTCAAATTGCGGATAATGTTATTCTGAACTTGGGAGGGTGGTGAGGGAAGGAATGGGGTAGGTTGAGCTTCAGTCAGGTTGTGTTGGTGGACACCAGGCATGGATGGCAGCCCTTCATGGTTGTCTGTATCCCTGGCTGTGTGGTAGTCCCCCAGCTCTTCCCAGAGGAAGGGGGTCTGGGGTAATGGGCCCCCAGGAATGTACAGTAGTCTGTGACTGGGGGGAGGAGAAGGGAGTACCTTGTTTACCAAGTGTTTGGCAATAAAACTGACATCTGATGATAAAGTTTGAAATTTTAAGATTTCCTAAATGGTGCCTAAAATGACAGGATGTTTTAAAATTCGTGTATCTTTCTTGGGGGGGAGGGGAAGCTATGTTTCTGTCCTTGTGAGACCCAAATTCTATGGAAGCATCTTTAGCACAATCAAGTAGGAGAAGCTTTGGGAGAACCACTGTTCTGGGGGCACAGGATGTGGCCCCTGGCAGGAAATCTGGGATGAGCAGCCATCTCTGCTGTGGCCACATGGGAATGAGGAAGAGGGCCAGGACAAGCACAATGTGGGAGAGGGCTGATGGGCTCCCTGTAGGATACTCACTGATACTGGAGCAGAAAGAGGTGGTGTTCAGTAGCATCACTTCATCCTCAACAAATACCTTTCTCTGAGAAGGCTTGTAAAATGCCCCAGCCTCCTTTCCTGCCTTCCTTGTCCTACAGACAACTGCCTGGAGGTGAGCTGCAGGACTGGGTTTATAGAAAGCCACTCCCCAACTCTGGACATGTATCAAAGCACAGAGGTACTGAAAGGCTGACAGGTCCGTGCTAGCTCTCGCTGTGCGTTGGAAGTGAGGACACAGAGTGGGGTGAGCTTCTGGGAGCTCTCCTGCTTTGTCACCTTTCTATTGCCCTTGGATGCCCTACCGGGAGGCCCCAGTGAGCCTTAGAGGCCTCCTGAGCCCTCAGCAAAATAGTAGAGTAGGCAGACTGCCTCTCAGGAACATTTGCTTGTTTGAAGAGAACCTGCAGGGTGAGCAAAACACATAACCAAAGGGAATCATTTGCTAGTGCTGGGATTGCAGAGCTAATGACAGCTAATGTGTACTAAGCATTCACACTGCAGATGACTGTCCTATGGACTGAATCCGCACAAGATCTCCGTGAGGTAGGTACATTATTATTCCTATTTTACAGATGAGAAAATTGAAGCACCAAGTTTAAGTGGCTTCTCTAAGCTCACATACCTAGTGTTGGGCAGAACTGGGCTTGCACTCAAGTTAGTCTGGCTGTACAGCAAATGCTTATAACTATTATGCTTGGCTTGGCCAAAAGCTCTGGCCTCACATTTCACAGTTCGCCTCCACTGCCATAGGTAGGTGGGGAATTGTGCCTGAGCGCCGCCCACTTTCGGCAGCTGTTGTTAATGGAAGGGCACCAGGTGTTAAACCTCAGTTCAGCAACCTTGATACTTGAGTTCTGGCTAAGAGAAAATTCACAGCCAAGATTCAAACTATAGAGGAAAGTTTATTCAGAAAGCCACAGAGGTAGAATATGTGAGCCACAGAAGAAATGGACTCAGGAAACAAGTTACAGAGGCAAAGGAAGGCCCTTAGAGCTTAGTAGAAAGAGGCAAGGAAAATGTGCCTGAGAGAAGAGGGAGGGGAAAGGCAGGCACATGCTTTTTAGATGCTGGGACCTCCTTCCTAAGGGCTTTTAAGGGCGGGAATTTTAGGGACAGTCCCAAGGCAGGATCTCAATGACTATTCAATGACCCCTTCTGGGTCATGGTCTCCACAGACTGGCCCCCAAGGCAGGGGGTCATCAGTGCAGCTGGTGCTGATGTAAGCCCTGGCTCACTTGTCTGGTTTTGCTGCTTTTCTGAGCCTGGAGCTGAAACACAACTGAAGTCTAGATGTCATCTCTCCAGATTAATGCTTAAGGGAATGGTCCTGCAATGGCCCACTTGGGAGTCATATGAGGCTACTGTTCGGCCCCTTGTTTCTCCTCTAAGTGGATCTACCACATGACTAGTGACATGCTGGGAGGAAAAGGGACAGGGGAGGGTCCAAGCTGCATGATCAGAGATATGAAAGGTCAGAGGGTCTAAACCACACGACCAGCGATATGCTCGGGAAAGAAAGGTCACTCTGGGAGTGAGGTCCTTGTTTTCTCAGTTTTGCCCATTGCTGGGCACTAAGGGCGCTCTGCTCTGGTGACCTTCGATGCCTGGCCCAGCATCCTTGCTCTGCTCCCATCTAACTGCCTACCACACAGTCACTAAAAGAAGTGAAAACAAATGACAGGGAGAGAGGGAAGTGAGCTTCCCTGGGAAGGGAAAGGGATGATTTATGAGTGGTTATTAAAATAAGTAAAAGCATCATGTTCAAGAAAGGAGACGGTGCAGTGAGTGCATAGAATAAAGAAGGGGAATAAAAAGAGAGAGAGAGAGATTAGGGAATACCAGGATGAAGCCAGAGGCAGAAAACTTCAGGCAGGAGATGTATCTTGTGAGTACACATGAGCATGGCTGAATGATGCAATGCCTCAGCAGAGGAGTTAGAGGCTCCTTGCTGCAGCCATCCAAGGCAGCTGGAGCAAGGTCCAGGGAGGAGAAAAGAGAGCAGGAGGCTTAGAAACTGACAGTTGTTCTTTAGGTCCCAACTCAAAATGTGTTCATCATCTATAGGTGTCAGGTCTACATAGAGTAGGCAAGCTAACTCCAAGGGGCATTATAAAAATCACCAAAACTCCTAGCAAAAATGAATGTACAAGTAACAAAAACATAGTTTCTTGTGCTTGTGACTAAACCAGTTAACAAATCCACGGAATCCATTAGAAGGTGCGTTTGAAATCATCTCTTCTCTCTGTGGGCACCAAAATTGATCTGGGTCCTACCTCAGGTAGCAGAAAACATATACAAGCCTCAAGGGAAAGGTAGTCTGCTTCGTAACCTTAAGGGTGTGACTAGTAGCAGGTACATCATTTGGAAGATGACTTAAATATACACAGAGTTCTGGAATTTAGAATGATTTAGGTTATATTAATCAGGCAAGAGATAAATCTATTACTGATTTTCTTTAATGTTCTTATCATCTAATCCTGATGTAAGATGCCAGATTGACCTGAAACTTTCAATTAGGCTGAATGATATGTAATTGCTGATCTTCAACTGTTTTTTGACCTACAAAGCAGCAGGCAACAGGGTGACTGGTGCCCTAAATGGGCTATCTGAAGCCCTTACAGGAACTGAAGGTAGGAGAAAGAGGCCCAGATGGCTGGACCGCCCAGGTCTTATGTGGGAAGAGACATCCTGTGAGGATCAGGCACAGACAGGTCAAGGGCAGCTTGCTGGCATGCACAGGCAAAGGGCAGCTTTCTGCCTGCATGAAGCATAAATTTATGCTAGTATATCTAAATGGGAGCTCACTTGGTCCTCCCTCAAAGACTGAGCTGCATGGCAGTTCATTTCCCTAGAATCTGCAACCTTTTCTGCAGAGGCGGTGGCCTTCTGTCTGCCACACACTCCCAGGAGTCCCTGGAAGCAAGTTGATCAGCAGGCTGCTGCCGGTCCGGAATACCAAAGAGCAACAGCAGCCGGCTGCCTTGGCACCAGCTCCGCTCTCTGAAAGCCCTTTCTCTCCCTCCGTTGTAGCTTTTCTACAAACCCACTTGTTTCAAGGTGGCAGAAATAAGCCCACAATTCAACAATATGTTTCTAAAACTGTCTGCATGACAATGCAGGGCCACAGGCGGCCAGCTCAGAGCCATCCTGTGAATGGTCCTGGGGGCAGATAATGTAGACACAACACAGGGCAGCGGGGGATGCCAAAATTCTGCCTCAGCAGGGAGGCAGTCCAGGGGTGAACATGACCCCAGTTCTGGGGAAGCACTGAGTACATGTCTGCAGATGCCCACCAATGATAATTCATAAACCTGGACTTTAGCACAGAAGCTAAAGAGTCCAGAGCAGCTTGGGCTTCCTTTCTTCTTAAAAGACCTTTTGCCTCTGAACAATAGGTAGGAAATCACACGTCTCTGGAAAGGAAGAACCCGGTTTTTTTAATGGGCTGCCTGTGCTTTGAGACAGACAGTTTCTTTATAAATCTCAAGTGCTGTCCAGATGGTGTGTCTCACAGATGTCGCCTCCCCCCACCCACTCATATCACTCTCAGCCACAGCTGATGTCACTGCGGCCAGAGCCTGTGAGCCAGGATCTCTGCTTTCCCTCTCTAATATTTAATGACAACATTAACCACGGGGCAGAATGTCGGGCCCAGCAGAAATGGCTGCTTGAGACCCAGTACCCACAGAGAAGCTTCTGGGGAGACAGCTTGTTGCTGGGCATGTGTGGGGGTCACCAAGAGAAATTATAAATAAGTGAGAAAGCCAAAGGAGCGAGTCGAAAACAGAGGTGAAGACAGAAGCCAAACCAGACGGCACCAATTTCCTTCCCGACTCTGCCCTTTGGTTGAGCCTCTTTATGACTCAGTGAGAAGCAGGACCTATAGACCTGAGGGCAGGCTGTAGTGGGAGCCAGGGGCTTCTTCCCCGGCCTTCCTCATACTATCCCACCCCCAGCCTTCACCCTACCTGTTTAAACAGAGTCCTCTTCAATGGTTTTGGGGTTCAATGACTTGGTTTCAAACAGGGGATACTAAAGGCTCTCAACCCCAACAGAATTAGAAGGACATACTCACATCAGGGCATCAAGCAAACCCAAACTCATGGAGTCTCAAGCTACCGATGCCCATTCTTCTGGGATTTTCAAACAGCACCAGGGCTCCCTCATTCCTGTTCCCCTTTACTCTCCTGATGGGGTCAGTGCCAGGCACCTGCTCTGATGTCAACACCAGCTCTCGCTGCAGGGTGGGGCAGTGCATGTCTCCTTTGGGTGGCTTCCCGTGATCACTTACTCTCCACACAAAGAGAGTGAGTTGACAAGGGGTGCCACAGGCATGTCAGCTTTGGCTCTGGGGTAACTAGTTCACGGCTACGGCCACTCTATGTCATAGAGGGTTATTTTTGTCTCTTAAATTACAGGACCAGTTACAAAACCTGCAGTTCTAGTGCAAAGTGAAAATGCTTGGCCTCTCATTCAAATATTATTAACAATTTCAAGACAAGTACAGCAGAACATTGAACCAAGCACAGGCCCCTTGTGAGCCAGGGCCCTGTGCCTGCGTAAGTTGCCCCCCTGCAAAGCTGGCTGTGCCAAATCACTGTACTTGTTGGAAGAATATGTAGCCAAACATGGGGAGATAAATTTCTGGAGTTTTGAACTCAGAGAGTAATCAGGACCTTTACAGTGGCAACATCTGACTCACCTTAGACAAAAGAAATCCAGACACCTGCTGTTGTTTTACCTAACACTGCTGCAGATCTTTCCCTACATATTAGCCCAAGGATGGGGGGGGGCGGTTTCTACAACCATCAGACATGGGTGGTTTCAAAATGGGGGGTCCTAAAGACTCTCAACCCCATGGTCATCAGAGGCATTGAAATCAGACCATTTGCCACCAGTGAGGGCATCAAGAAAATTTAAACTCAAGGAGCCTTGAGCCACCTCGTCCCATTCTCCCAGGATTTTCAGACAGGACCAAAGTGTTTGAAACTAGAGACTTGGACAGGCATGGCCTTTGGAGCACCTTGGGCAAATTCTGTCATCCCAGAGCTCCAGTTTCCTCCTCTGTAAAGTGGGATGACAAGGGTATCTCCTTCACAGGCTGGTGCGAGAACTAAATGAAACAAAGCACGTAGCGGGAACAGCACAGTGCCCGGCACCTAACATGTGCTCAACAAACAGCGTTTATTACCAATCTCATTTTTTAAAGGTTTGGTTCACATTCATTATGAAACGATTACCACCATAGGTTCAGCTAACATGTATCTTCTCACAGAGATACAATAAAAAGAAAAGAAAGGAGAAAAAAAGGAAAAAAATGTTTTCCTTGTGATAAGAACTCAGAATGTCCTCTTTTAACTTTCCTGTACATCATACAGCAGGGTTAGCTATAGTCACCAGGCCGTGCCAAACATCCCCAGGGTTTATTTACCTTAAAACTGGAAGCATGAACGTAGGACCACATTCCTTCAGTTCCGATCTGAGTTTTGTTTTGCTTTGTTTTTTATATTCCTCATCTAAGTGAGATCAGACGGTTTTGGTCTTACTCTGTCTGACTTATGTCACCTAGCATGATGCCCTCAAGTCCACCCATATTGTCACAAATAGTACGGCTTCCTCCCTTTTTATGGCGACAGTACTCGGCTGTGCACATGTACAACGCCATTCCTTCCTCCATTCAACCATCAAGGGGTGCTTAGGTTGCTCCCCTGTCTCCCCACTGAGAATAATGCTGCCGCAAACATGGGGGTGCAGACATACTTACAAGTTAGTGTTTTTGTTTCCTTTGGTTATTCCCAGAAGTGGAATTGCCACACCATACAGGAGTGGGCAACGTAGGCCTACAGCTATTCACACAGAAAAAGACATGCAGGTTATGGGTATACTAATGCAAGAATAAACCCTGAATTACACATGCCCACAACTATAAACCAGCTCTTGCCCACCCCTGTGTGGCAGTTCTACTTCTAGTCTCCTGAGGGTCCTCCATACCGGTTTCCATGGTGGCTGCACCAATTTGCATTCCCGCCGTCAGTGCATCTCCACATGCTGGCAAGCACCTATCTCTTCTATTCGATGATGGCCTTCTAAAAGGTGTGAGGTGATATCTCACTGCGGTTTTCACTTGCATTTCCCTAATGACTAGTGAGTGATGTTGAGCATCTTTTCATGTTGGCCTTTCCTATATCTTTGGAGAGGTGTGTATTCAGGTCCATGGCCCACTTGTTAAAGTGGGCTATTTTGTTTTAGCTGCTATTGAGCATTAACGAGCTCCGGGCAGGCAGTGGGCAGGTGAAGCCATGCAGCCCAGACTGGGCTCTTAGCCCATGCGGGAAGGGCCGAGTTGCAGACACTGAGGCTGGCGAGGTGGCAACCCAACTTTGTGGCATCCTAGTGGCTCGACTGCCCACTGAGGGGGCATTGGGCCCCTGTGCTCCATGGTCCATGGGGCTTCCTAGCCTGTGGCCCTCACAACATCACTGTGGAGAGCAGGACCTAAAACCCATGTTTAGAGCGTGCGCAGTAGAGCCGTGACTCAGAGAAATAATGCAGCCCCTCAGCACGCACAGCACAGCGAGCTGGCAGACAAGTGCTTATCCGAAGGGTAACACCACCCTCTCGGAGCATGCGCAATACAGCGACACACCCTACATGTGTCTATCGCGGTCGCACAAAACAACACGTGGCTACCAGAAGTCACCTACACATGTGCCTATCAAGACTGAAGGAAACAACATGTGTTTATCCAAATTAAGAAAAACATGTTTACGAGAAACTGTGCAAAATCAACATGACTTCGCAAATGAAAGCGTGACAGCAGAGGACTTGAGACCATGGATAAGGCATCTGAGAGCAGGTCGCTTTGAGACGCCCCGCACATTCTGCGCCCCGCACGTGGGCATCTGGGGAGAAAGACCTCCGCTGCGGCCCGGGCCCTCTGCTCCGTGCAGCCCGCTTGCCTCCCGGACCAGACCTGACCCGGACTCTTGGGACTCAGGTTCATTATCCCCCAATTTTCTTGTACAATGTTATTACTGATTGTTTCTGAGTGGTTATTATCATTATTAGGTTAGTGTTATTGTTACTAGGTTAGTATGGATTTGGATTGAATCTGCATTAATAAAAGCTGAGCGAACAGCATAGTCGCTAGTGGTGGCTTATTGTTATTCCTGGGTGCCAGTGTCACCGGTAGGACTGCTGGTCCTACAGGGGGCCTGGCACTTGCAGTTCTGAAAGGCCTGGACCAGACAACCCGAGCGGGGACCAAAGGCTGGTTTATAGGAAATGCTATATCACAAAACTTACACTTGCAACAATCACAATCCAGCTCGGATGGCCTCTTAATCTCATTTTCAAGTAAGTGGTTCTTGAAGTTGAACTCTACTGAAACTAAGGCCACCAACCAAGAGCTGAACTATTCTCTTAATGTCACTCTCAGAGAGAAAGTACTCGAAGGGAGGGAGAGAGCCTGGCTGGAGGTCCCCCTGTTCAACGCAAATCACAGACTCTAATAGTCCATTAGGGTGGGATCCCTCACCCTCAACAAAGCTCCAGAGGTACCCGAGCCCCCAGCACTGAATAAAGGCAGTTCTCTTCCTAATTCTCAGACAAAATTAAGTCAAAACGTAAAACAGACAATTCTAGATTTTTCTTAAGACCTTGGTGCATGCTTCTGGATAGCTACACTAGAATGTAGTGTAAAATGGCGACCTCTTGAAACCAGCATGTACTGTGTATTTTGAAGCTTAAGATCACAAAGATTCATGACTTCCACATGCTTTGTCACCTGAACAAGTAAGATGAACATGAACTTCGGAACAGTCATCTCACATCATAAGCCAATGTGACCCCATGAGGAGTGAGCAGAGGGGATTAGCGGGGCCAGAGGGTGCCCTGTTTGATGGCTTATTTGAGGGTGGCTGCCCCTCCCATTCCCCTCCCCCTGTGCTCCATTGGGTGGGGGGAACCAACACAGCCCATCAGAGGCTGTGCCTAGGACACCCATCCCTTTATATCCCTCCACAGATGGATGGGATTCTGGCTCAAAGACCAGGGACAGTTAAACCACCCTGAACTTGTCACAGTAGAAGACATGCCTGAGACCAATGTGGGAGTTGAATGTCCTGCTCTAAGGTGGTGGCCTCTTTCTTCTCAGAAGCACCAGTCTCATTCTGCTTAGACTAAAGGATGCAGCCCCTTGTGGTGCGGGAAACCCAACCCCTGCAGACCTGCTTACGCCCCGGGCTGAGGGTCCCTGGGCCCACTGAGCCCTCAGGAGAGCAGATGGGGTTTCTGAGCCCCCTGAGCTGTGGCATCACAATGGTGTGTGTGCGGGGTGGGGGGGAGTGTTGGTTCGGGGGTGTGAATGGTGCTGTACATTTGGTCCCTGAAGCCAAGGCTGATGGGCAGGGAGGCAGGCAGTCTGCTCTTCTCAACCTTCAGGCCTCAATGAGAGCCGCTGTCTGCACAAAGAACCCTAAAGCAGGGTCTGGCAAGAGAGAAGGAAGCACTAATAAAAAGCAGCAGCATCTAACTGCTGCCAAGGCCAATGCTCTTGGGAAGTGTCTTCAAGGAAAGGCTGGCCTGGGGCCAGATCCCCAGCTTTCAGAGTCGGCTGCCAGGGCCTCGGTCCATTGGACGGTGTGAGTTCCCTCTACACAGTGACCAGAGAAATTCTCCAGACTGCCCCATCCCAGATTTGTAAACAGACCTCCATAGCTGTATATAAATTAAAAACAAATTAAAAGGAGTTTGAACATCTTTTCTAATTAAATTTGATGTATAAATTCTCCCCCATCGCCCCCTCTCCCCCCACCCCATTTACCAAGAGACTCTTATCTTTGCCCAGGTGTTCAAGGCAAAAATGATCTAGTGAGGGCAAGGCCTGCTACACCCCACAGACCTATTGAAGCACTACCAGGTCTCTTATTGGGTGGAGCCTCCCGACAACAGGGGTCTTACGGCTGGGTCTGGTGCGAGGCTGTGCTTTGGCCACAGCCAACAAGCCCCCTTGGGGAGCCTGGCCTAGCAGACTGGGTGTGGAAGAAAGCCCTGAGTGTGTTTGGAGGAAGGGAAAGAAGAATGGGAATTGCTTTTCAGTCTTGCTTGGAATTAAGCAGGTGGAAAAGCTTAAGATCCCTTTAGGCAAGAACCAAGGCAGTTTCAAGCATGTGGTGCTACCACTGACTTCGACGTTTACTGAGTGTCTGTGATGTTCCATATCCTAAGACAAGAAGTCAGGTGAGATTGTGGTCCCTGTCTCAAGGCGCTCCAGTCTGGTGGGGGTTGCAAACCAGCCGACAAGTCTTTATAGGACCCTGTGATGTGTGCTCCAGGGACACAGTGCTGGTCCTGGGAGAGTCCAAGACACCTTCCTAGGGAAAATGATATCTTAAGCTGAGGGAAAAGAAATGAGCGGAAGGCTGGGAGGAGGCTTATTTCTTTAAATTTTTTTTTTGCATTATAGTCCACAGGCAGGCGGGAGGTCCAGGCTCGGTGGATAGTCCCACGGCACAAGGCTGTCCAGAGTCCAGCTTCATTCTAGCTTACCCTGCCTTCTTCTACGGTGTTTTCTTTATTTGCATGACCAAAGCTAACCCACCAGCACCATTCCTATATTCCAGGAGAAAAGAGGACATGGAAGGCCAACAATACATCCCTTTTGCTTCCATCTCATTGGCCAGAATTTAGCCAGATGGCCACTTCTGGCTGCCAGCAAGGATGGAGAATGTAGCCTCTGGCTAAGTAGCCATGTGTCAAGCTGAAGCTAAGAGGGGAGAATGGACACTGGTGGACAATTAGAAGTCTCTGTCACAGCAAAGAGAGAATGGTTTCAGCAGGGGTGTCCAACCTTTTGGCATCTCTGGGCCACATGGAAGAAGAAGAGTTATCTTGGGTCACACATTAAATATATTGTGACACATAATCACAAAAAAACCTCATAATGTTTTAAGTAAATTTACAATTTTGCGTTGGGCCACATTCATAGCCATCCTGAGCCGCATGCGGCCTGCAGGCCATAAGTTAGACACCCCTGGAGGGTAAAGGCCAAAGAGAGTACAATGGACTTGGGGAGGGGCATGCTATGCACTATATATACTGAGTACCTCATGTACATTATTTCCTTTAAACCTCATACTCCTACAAATAAGGTGTTATCATTTTCATCTTGCAGAAAAGAAAGTGAAGGTCAGAGAGGTTAGGTGATTTTTCCAAGGTCACACAGCTGTGATGGGGAAGCCAAGGTATTAATCTAAGTCCACTCAGCTCCAGACCAGCTGGTCTCTCCACAAGGCCATACCTCCTCTCCATAAAGCCACCTAGCAGGTAGGCGAGGCTACAGGAGACTCCAGGAGTCACTAGCAGAATGGAGCCAACAGTGGGCACCGCAGGGAGGAAATGAAGACTCCCTGAATGAAGTGGGGGATGGGCAGGGAGAGGATTGGTGATATTTGGCAGGTAAACCCAAAAAGCAACATCTGATAAATCCAACCATTTTTGAGTCCAAGAGAATGAAAGTTCAGATTTTGCTTTGAGACCAAATTATTTTTCGTAGTTGAACTCTAGACTCTCGATGCTCAGACGTGAGGATGATCTTGATCCCCAAACTGATCCACAGGATGGTTTGAATGATCATCCACAGACAGCTAGTCCAACCCCCACCAAAAGAAGGAGCCCTCCCACAGCATGCCTGATGGTTGCTCATCATTGCCGCCTTGAACACTTTCAGGGCTGGGGTGCTCACCACTTCCAGCTGGTGTCTCTGTCAGAAAACTCTGGGTACCCTGGTCCCCTTCTCAATGGTCCAGCTAAGAGGGAGATGGAGTCCACACAGATGCAGAGGTTGGGTGAGGCCAGTTCTCTGCTGGTGTGTTTAATTCATCAATCCACCGATTGAGGAATTCAGGGAGACCAGGGTTCCATCCATGCAAGGCTAAGGTCGTGTGAGCCACTGCACAGAGAATTTCTCTTCACTGTGTCTGGCCCAGGGCTTTGTGAGACGGAGACCTTGGACTGTCCCTGACTTCTGACAGCATTTCTAGCCTCCATGAATGTTAGGTATGTTCATCAACCCTTTCATCCCATAGCCTCACAACCAAGACCTTGAAGAAAAGCCACTCTGAAATTTGCAGTGGATTGGGTCTATGAATAATTCAGCATGGGTTGCAACTCAGGGGAAGTATTCGGTTTCTGATGCTTTTTATCCTACAGGAGACAGCAGATAGCCTGTCACGGGGATGCATGTGCTCAGATTTGAATGGACAGGAGGAAAGAGGGAGGGAAGGAAACATAAAAGGAAGGAGGACAGGGAGGGAGGGAGAGGAGGGGGAAGGAAAGTTAGATATAGAATAATTTCCTGCTTCAAGCAGTCTTAGGTGCTCCCAGGACTTCACTCATTCTGGGTAACAGGCTCTGGGGGAACAGCTGTGGTCAGGATGTGAGAGCTGCCTTGGGCAACGGGCCACCCGTGGGTGGCTGCCAGAGAGTCGACAATGGGGTGGAGTTCGGGAGGACCCCAGAGTCAGTGAGCAAAGCTCCTCACCGAATGTTCAAGGCTGCAGGACCACCACCCCCTACCCCCACCCCATCAGGGCTCGACATTGTCTCAAACTAGAAGAGATACAGGCTTGGGTCCAAAGGCTGAATTCCAGCCCCAGTTCTACCTCTTGTGACGGGGAGACTTGTGGGCAGGTCACACGTGTGTGGCGTGAGGAGGGTAAGAACAGAGTAACAGTATCTGATCAGAGACCCTGTACTCTCTAACCCTACCCTATCACAGGACAAAAAGAAAAAGCAAACTCCTTATTTCTGAAGCTTATGTGTCCCAGTGGCCTGAGCCGCCCTTTGTAAGAAACTCTTCATGCAGGCTGAGGCCTCATTTAAGGAGCTGGTTTTTCTTTTCTCTTGAATCCACAAAACTACTGAGGAAAAGTGAGTCCCAGGAAAAATGTGTTAAGGAAAAGTGAGCAAGAATGCCTGTCCAAGATGCAGGCAGAGCAAGCCCAGTCCACACACATCACTCTCCCTCTGGGAGGGAGGTACTCTCCCTCTGGGAGGGAGGTCCTAGGCTGGAGAAGAGCCCAAGGAGGCAGCCCCCCCTGCTGTGGGCCCAGAGCATTCGTCACTCCTGGCATTGTCCTGTCCCTTAGGGCTAGGCGGGGTGGGATTTCAAGCTTCTCACGAAGCCAGCCCTCTCCCCACGTTTATTTTTCGTCTTTAAAATGGAAACTGTAAAAGCACCAGCCTCTGTTTCTTCATGAGGTGACTGGTGAGTGGAGGAGGGTAAGCTGAGGCAATGGAGGTGAAAGTGCGCTATCAAGAGCCAGGAGCCTGCCCTCGTTGCTGGGGCCATCGGGCTGTTTCATTACGCCTCCGCTGGACTGGAGAAGGACGGTGAGCATAATGTCCTGGCTGCAGCAGGCCCCCTGGAGGGCACGCAGTGCGTGAAGTACAGCCCCTGCCTGCAAGCTGCTAAATGCTTGTTGGGAACCAAGCACACTGCTGTGACACCCTGAGCAATAGCACGTGGTGGCAGACCATCTGGACAGGTTTGTGGCTGCAGATAGATGGTCGTGTGTGCTTAGCATGCTTGTTTCGGAAGAGTCCCACAGCCTCCTCCAGCCAGGCACCTGGCATCCCCACACCTCGGTGGAGTCACCACAATGCCCAGCCTGGTCCTTGGCTCCAGTTCCAAAAACCCTTTCAGAAACCTATCTGCCCGGGGAGGGGTTCACGTCAGTCAGCCCCCAGTGCAGATGCCAATGCACCCATCAGGACAGAAACACATGCTCATTTGCATAAAGCACACACCCTTCCGAGATGGCATAAATCCACTCAAGGGACACTGCGAGGAGGAGTCGGAAGGTTTCCTTGTAAAAGAATGCAACTGGAGGGGACAGTCAGCCTCACGGGGCAGCACCTGCTGCTCTGCCACAGCTGCAGGGCGATTGCCTCCCCCACCCTCCTCATCCGGTCTCTCGCTCTCTGGGTGTCTGAGGACCCCGAGTCCTCGTTTGCACGGGAATAGTCACTCTCCGACAGTGCCATGCCTCTCCTTTTTCTGCCCTCCATGAACCATCCTGCCAAGAAAACATGCAGTTTAGATTGCAGTTTACCTGGTAGTGTTCCCACGTGGGTCATCAGTCTCCTTAAGATTTACTGTGACCCAAAACTCCAAGAACTGCCCCACCCCATTCCCAGGCTTCCAGCCCCAGGGAGCAGTTCTTTCTGTGCGGGGTCCAGCTGTGGTCACTGTCCCAAGGACCAGCTGCAACCTTCAGGACACACTCCGTCCTCCCAAACCTAGGACCTGACAACAAACGATCTCTGAGGCCCTGACTGTCAACGTTTTAAAACTCATCACCCACCCACAAAGATTCAGTCAAGCTTTACTATGGTTTATTTGTGGTTTGATGACAAAAATGCTGGATTCTTCTCATTATTTTCAATTTAAACTATATCAGAATATTGGATGTATTTTCAAACTCTGCTCTACCCGGTCCACCTGCTGACACTCTACCCCCTCCCAGAAGAAGGCTCCCTTCCATTCCCACTTCCCCAGGCTTCCTGTTTGAGAGTCACCTCTGCAGACGGACCTGCTCATTCCTGCCTCAGTGAGTCCATTCCGCAAGCATTCGGAGTGCCAGGCTCTGTGCTAATATTGCCTGCCTTTTTGTGGGTGCTGGGGGTTGGGGAGAGGCACGAATTTAATAGTGACAGAGTTATTTTTTTTTATTCTGTTTTGGAATTCTGAGGGTGGATTGGGGTGAGGGCTGGCACCTCACTGAATGTAGGAAGATCAGTTCAGCTATTGGAGGGAAGAAGAGGACCCCCCCAGGAAGCTGGGGGATTGCTGGAGAAGGGTGTGGTGCCCCCTGGGGAGCGACTGGGGGCCTCCAAGAGAAAGATAAGAAAAGCAAGGACCAGTGGCTCTCCTGAGCTCCACCTCCGCAGTCTACACAAAGAGGCCAGACTCCTCCCAGGAAGGACCCTTTGCAAATTTCCCCTCACAAGGCAGAAGAGAGCCTGGCATCTCAAACTCATGGTGTCCCTTTCCTGTGGCATTAGGAGGACTGGTGGAGCATTTCTGGAAGTTTTCTCACTATTATCCTGTGAAGCCCCCAAGGTTTTGTCTCTGCTCAACCCAGCTGCAACGGCAAAGCTGGCACCAGCGTTCCCTGCGATCTCAGGGAGGGAGACCCAAACTCAACTCCACGCCCCTCTACTCAGCACGAGATAGGCCCAAACAGCTGGGCCTTGCCGTTCTTAGCAAGAAAGGACTTGTCTCATCTGCAGGCAAATATCATTCAAGTCTCGAGTGGTACAGCTCAGAGGGTTGGGCGTTGTCCCGCAAGCCAAAAGGTCACCCTGTTTGATTCCCAGTCAGGGCACATGCCTGGGTTGTGGGTCAGGCCCCTGGCTGGGGGTGTGCAAGAGGCAACCAATCGATTTTTCTCTTGCACACCAATGTTTCTCTCCCTTTCTCTTCCCCCCCTTTCCCTCTCCCTAAAAATAAATAAAATCTTTAGAAAATATACCACTGAAAACATTCTGGTTTCACTCTCTTCCTAATGATTGCACCAGGCTGTTGCCAACACCACCATGGCTCCCCCAGCCATCAGGAAGCTGCTGGAGTCAAAGGAAGATGTTCTGCCGCCACCGCTGCCCCTCCACAGTGCTCAGCCCAGTCCCAGTGGGTTGCACGCCCACGTGCACACACAAGCCTCTGCCTCCACCCTCTGCACACTCTTCCCAGTAGTGGTGGATTGCCTGGGCAATTACAGATCCGCATTCTCCCCGCCCACAACAGTGATTCAGCCGAGCAGTGGGCGTAGGGCCTGAGCTGCAGGACCAATTTATTCCTGGGATGAGTGCAGGGAACCCCAAGAAAGGAGCTCTCTCTTTCCTCTGGGGTGCCAAGCCGGGGCTGCCTGTGGCCATGACCTCTCCAGATGTTTGCAGGGGCAGAGAGCAAGGTCAACACGAAGAGAAGCAAAGACAAGCAGAGAGCCAACGTCCCAGTGACAGAGCCCCCAGTTCTGGCCCTCAGATCCTGGTTCCTGTGGCTAATGACACTTTGATTTGGAGTCCTTCCCAGCCTGCTAAGACTCGTGTTCTGTCACCACAACTACAAGTATCCTGATGGGTCCTCCACCTTTCCAAGTGAATTCTTCTCAGTTACGGCCCATCCACCTCTTTGGCTGAAGAAACCCCTCCCGTCTCTGGGCTGTAATTTGTATAGCCCTAACGTGGGGAGGACGGTCTTGTTCCCAGCCTCTCTTCCCTCCAGTAACTGTGAGAGGAGGGAGAGGAGACAGGACGACTCAAAAGGCCTGGAGCTCCGGAATATGTCACAGGATTCAGGGATTGACAGAAATGGTTCACGTGAAGACAGGCGGAGGGACAGAAAGAAACCGACCCGCAACGCTGGCCTGAGGAGGGGAGACAAAGCTGTGCCGCTGCGCCTGCCACGTGGGCCTCTCCTGGCACTGCCAGCCACAGCTTACCGAGACTGCGTTCCGTTGTCACACAGGGTGGGAGGGCAGCCACAGCCCCCAGCTTCCCGCCCTTCCCTGAGGACTTTCCATAATGACAGGCCTCAGCCCTGACTTGGAGGCTGTACCCTGAATGTCCAATGGAACAAGCTGCACTGTGCGTGTGCGTGTGTGTGTGTGTGTGTGTGTGTGTGTGTCTCCTTTCCAGGAGAGGGAAAGGCTTTCAAACAGGCGGCTTAGAAATGACAGATCGGATGCAGTGAGCGTAGGCAAGGCCACCGTGGCTCATCAGGGAGGGCCCAAGGGGTCTCTCCAAGTGCAGATGCTGTGCTCTCAGGTCAGCACCCTACAGCGTTTGTCCAAAGCTTTATGATCCGCAACGGTCTCCCGGATCCTCTCAACCACCTGTGAGGCAGGAAGGGCAGGCATTATGGCTGCATTGACTTTTGAGGACTGCACATGCACAGCTGAGGAACCCAGTGTCATTTACCTAGTCACACAGCTTGTCACTGGTGGAATTGGACTCCTCCCCAGACCTTGGACTGACTGCACCTGTTGTGGCTCGGCTCTGTGTCCTGGAGGTGGGGCCTGCATTCCCGATCCAGCACACCCGGCGAGCACACCGACCTGCCAGCCCCCTGAGCAGGCAGCATGGCAGCATCACCTGTGCTAAGTGATGCGCCTTACCGGCACTCCTGAAAAATCTCTTCTGCCCAAAATGTCTCAAGTAAGATTCACGGTTTAGGATAAACATGGATTCCATTAACTGTTAAAACCTGGTTACCTATGGGGTTAATATTCTATCATACATATCTTCTTAGTCAGTGATGTGCCTGACATTCAGGACAGCATCCCCAGAAACAGTGACACGAGGCAGGTTGGTGTTTTCCATTTCTTTTCTTTGGGGAGGCTTTGAGCTGCTGGGACTCTCTGCCACCTCCACAGTGTTGCTTACCCTATGTGGCACAGACTGATGCAGCTCATCTGCCACAATAGCTACCTTTGTTCCGGGGCACTCAGCCAGACTACATTTCCCAGAATCCTCTGGAGTGGAATGTGGCCATGTGACTGAGTTTCAGCCAATTAAATGAGAGCAGAGGTGGTCTGGGCCACTTCCAGGCACAAAGAAGAGAAAGAAATCCTTCTGGGTGGCTCAAGACGATGACCCCAAGGCAACCTTGGAAGCCTAGGCTGTGACAGGAAAGTGGCTGTCACATAGGTCCCTGAATGACACGTAAAGGACGCCCTTCACAGCCAACCTGCACAGACGACCGGGGCTCTGATTCTGGTTCACTCTCACATCCACAGCACCAGAACAGTGCTGGGCACCGACTACATACCATCCAGCGTACCACATCCCTGAGTGTAAGGCACACCATTATTTTATGAGACACGAAGAAATCAAAAATGCCGCCAACTGCACTATGACGCCACGCTTTCCCTCAGCGTTTTTATTTTGCGGTCATTGAAGGAGTTCTTTTAGACTTGGTTAGTCACCGACTTTTACCATAAATCACTCGTGTGCCCAATAAGATGGGAAACAGAAGCGAAACACCCGGGGAAGAGAGTGACCAACAGCCCACAGAGCCACATGCCCAGGTTTCACTGTGACCACTGTGACACCTACCTCACCCGTGACCCCATCTGTGAGAAAGACAAACGGCAGCGCACTAGCCAGACCTCCAGGGGAAGAAGGCTCTGGAAACTGTCAGTCACCAAGCAGCTGAGTCTGTCCCTTAAGAACCCACACCAGAAAAGATCTCAGTGGAGATTCTTGGTGCGTGTAACATAGAGGAGCTCAATAGATTTGTGGAAGGTAGGCAGGGAAATTACTTAAAAGATTCATAAAAAAATTTATGTATTAACATATAATTATTTGCATATACTAGAAAGAACATTGGCCTTGAACCCAAATACCTGAACCTCCACTTAGAAGCTGTGTGACAGAGAGCAAGTCCCTTAACCTCTATGGGTTTCATTTATCTGTACACCAAGGACAGGGCTATTGTGAGAACAAAAAAGATAAATCAAAGTGAGAGTGCTGGTATACAAGACTAAATAAATGATGTCTGAGGGGGAGACTTTTGTTTCATATCTTAAAGGAGAGAACTGCGAGATTCAACACGGGAATGCAGAGTCACAAAGCCATCCCCTTCCTCCATCCAGGAGCGTCAGCTCCCTTTCCCACCGGAATTTGCGGGCCGGCCCAGAGCGCGCTGCCCTCTGCTGGGGAGAAGGGAGAAGGAACACCAAAGCCTTTAACACTAGGCCATCCTGGGGAACAGCCTGGAAGAGGGGAAGCGCGGCACTGGGCTCCTCCTCGGCTGTGATTTTTAGGCCGAGGTAGCCCCCTCACCATTAGCTAAGTTTGTCAGAAAAATAAAATTTCAATCAGTTTTTCTTTTGAAAAGTGATAGGACATTTTTTTAGCCTTAAAAAAGGGAGTAAATTCCAACACATGCTACGACAAGGGTGGACCTCGAGGACACTGTGTTAAGTGAAATCAGCCAGTCTCAAAACAGTCAAATGCTGACAGTCCCAGTTTTATGAGGTATCAGAAGTAGTCAAATTTGGAGAAACAGAGAGCAGGATGGAGGTGGTCGGGAGCTGGGGGGAGAGGGACACGGGGAGTTGTTGAATGGATGTAAAATTTCAGTTTTGCAAGATAAAGAGTTCGGGAGATTAGCTGCATCATCTCCCGAGCAGGAGACTATGTGACTAAGCCTCACGTTATTAAACTGCACGCTTACATGGTGAAAACGGTAACTTTCATATCACATATATTTTACCATAACAGAAAACATCGGTAAGTGGTAAGGATAAGCACACAGTAGGCTTGACATCACGATATAATCACAATAAACACTTGCTGAATGAGGAAGGAAGGGATGCTGGCAGATGGGCTCTGACACCAGGGCAAATATGCAAAGGGACATCTTTCCTCTCCCAGGAAAGCCTTCCAAGCAACCGTGCCTAGTCAGTTGACTTGTAGTGATAAACCGGTTCTTTCCTATTCTCCTCTCAAAACTAAATGTTTTTTTCTTTTCATTTCATCTGACAACAGCACAGCATCAAACCCGGCCTGAGCCAGACCGTTCTCCCAGGGAGCCTTATTTCTGATCAGCACCGGCTGTGGCAGCTGTTTCCGTGGACTCCTGGGCTGCAAGTTCCCAGGTCGTAATAACCCTTCAGAACTGTAAGGGCTCTGAGCAGCCTGGTGAGATTTCAGAGATTTATCGTCTACTTAATAAAAAATATACAAATACGTAAGACATTTCAAATAATGACCTTATAGAAGCCACAGAGCCAGAAAGTGGCAAAGCCTTTCACCATCAGAGCTCTCCCCACCCAACCCCTCTGCTCCCACTTTCTGCCGCCGCAGCAGGCAGAGTGTGGGGCAAGTTACTCTCCTCAGCTTCTAGTGGATAAGGTCACTGCTCTGCAAGGGGAAAGTGTCTACTTGTGGTCGGTGACCCTTGAGGCCCATCAGCCACGGGATAAGAGGGTAGCTGAGTCTGTTCACAGCAGGAATCTCAGCCCTGAGGCAGGTGTCAAATCCTCCAGGGGAAGCAAGGCAGAGTACCAAGAGCTCAGGAGCCCCGAAGGCACCACCAGCTGGCTCTGCAGCTGCCTGGATATCTCCCAGAGGCGGATCTGAGGTCCAGCCTATGGAAAACCTTGTCTCCCCCTAGTTTCCTCACCTGATTGTCTTGTCTCACCCAGAGGTAAAGCCAGAGGGACACAGAATGCCAGACCATACTAA
>VMDR010000261.1:239359-299384 GCA_007922815.1 Macrotus californicus
AAGGGAAGGGAAGGGAAGGGAAGGGAAGGGAAGGGAAGGGAAGGGAAGGGAAGGGAAGGGGAGATGGGATGTGCAAAGAGCCATGACCTGAATCTGGAATGTTACCTCGTACCCATCCACACCTGCTTGGAAGTCTGAATAACTAGTTTCTCCCAGTTGCTTTGGATGTCTGGGAGTGGATCTCTGTTTCCAAGTATCAAGAACAAAACAGTATCCTCTCCCAAAGCCTTGCCAAAGATATTCCTTCGCCCTCAATCACCAGGGGTGGGGTAAGGTAAGAGAAGTCAGCAGCTCCCCCACCCCACCCCCTCCCCGTCAAAGCTGCAGGCTTTCTCACTTTGGGGAGTCCTTAGAGAGACCCTGCAGTGGCACAGGGGTCTGAGCAGCTTCATCCTGGCTCATGATAGAAGCATAAGTTTCCCCAGGGGCAGCTGGCCCTTCATGAGAGGGCTCCAGAACAGCTGTCTCATCTGGTGGGTTTAAATAACCACCTTAGTTAAACAAAATCCGACACACCTGGAGACGTGAGCGAGTCCCTGTTCCACTATCATCTTCTATTAGGGGCTCCAAATTTCACGTGAATGGTGTCTGAGCACCCACAGGCTGCCCAGGTCATGTGGAGCTGCCTGGGATAGGATGGGTTGTAGGCAAGAATTACAATCTCCAGAAACAAGCATGGACAGTGGATCCTTCTGGGGCAGAACCCAGGGTTTTACAGAAATCAGGCTTCATCCATTAACGTATCATCAGGGAAAAGCAGGTGACCACAGAACTATTACCCAAACTAGCACACTTATGACAGCAAATGAACCGCACAAACCAGGATGGCCCTCAATGAGGATGGGTCACCTATCCAATCAGGAAATAAATCGAATAGGAGCCAGTTATTGTCATGTCTTGCTCTCCCTTATTATGATTATGAAACCAAAGCATATGCCTCTCCTCATGGAGCAGGTAAAACTCTCCGGTTTTGGTGGGGACACCGAAACTAGAAGGCCATAAAATAAGGTTTGAAACCTAGCCTCCCTGAGGCTATTCTCACTGGCAAGGTCCCTTTGGTTCATTTTCAAATCAGAAGAAAACCCAGCGGACAGCCCTTGTTACGTGGGAACATCCAGGACCGCAGGGCAGGAACACAGGTTTTCCAGTTAATTATTAAGAAGCCACTCCCAAGAGGTGCACCAGAAGGGAGGAAACTTTCCTGAACGTTAGAGCATCAGCAAGCAATTCTGTAATTCCACACTCAGCCTGCAGGGGGCAACATCTCCTCAGCAATGACCAACCCACAAGCACTATTGCAGGAAACATTTAATCGGCCAAGGAATAAAGGATTTAAAAAAAAAAAATCAGATCAGTATATTTCCGGTAAGCAATTTCCACCTTTACATATTCTCATATAGGGATATTGTTCTTTTTCTATTTACAGCACTAGGTACAGAGTGAGTTTTTAACAAATAAATACTTATGAATTGACCAGTTTGTTGAAGATAACCCAGATTTGCCTGAGGCATGGTAAGTACAGGGTGAAACAGGAGGAAAGACACTAGGGATTGGTGAATGTGCATGGAAAAACACTTTCCTTTCTGGCTAACAACTGGCCCAGAAAAAAAGAAATGCATTTGAAAATGTCCAAAAGATCTTTCTCCAAAAGCAAACCAGTATTCAATCGAATGCTTTAAAAACAAAGATGCAAAAAATAAAACTGTCATCTTTATAAATCTTCCCCCACACTTCAAAGTCCATCCTGCATACACATTGCATAAGTTATTTCCAGGTTTATGCAGTTTTCTACATGTCTGAAGGGTTTACATTTAGATTTCAGTTTAGAGGCATTGGTTCTGAAGCACCTCCACCTCTGTCTCCACCTAGACTCAGAAGAGATTGGCTGAAGCCATCAAAATCCACCCACCACAGAGGAGGGACCGCTGAGCCCAGTGTCACCAAGTAGCTCTGAGCACAGAGCAGGGGACCGTGGGAGTTTAGAGTCAGCAACACTTCCCTTCCCACAGAACAGTCCCACACAAGTCCCCAGGGACACGCACCTCTGCAGGGACTGACCCTGCAGCCATCCGTCCGTCTCTCAGACTGAGCTCCTCACTCAGTTTTCCTAGCAGCAGAGAAGCAGCACCTTTAATGCCACCAGTGTCCCAGAGCACCCTGATCCCAGATAGATCCCCTTTCTGGAGAGACCAACAGACTTTGCAGGCTTTGAAGAATGGGCCTAGAGGGAGGGGGGCTGGGTGAGGGACACATCCCACAGCCCTCAGCCTTGTGGAGGGTGGTGGTTTTCCACAAAAGCTGTAGATAGGTGTTTCAGCTTCACCCCTGTTAACATGGGGCCAACCAACAGCTACTGGCCATTTCACAGGCCCAGGCCCCCATCATCCAGGGTTCACAGTCACATTGCTTCACCGGGTAAAGCCTCTGCAGGGAGAGGAGGGAGCAAGGCCACCAGAGCAGGGACAGCTGGAAGGGAGTCATCTGTGACACCATGGACCAACAGGGCCACTGTAGCCAGAGGGAGCAGCCTCCCTGTCCAACCAGAAGATACTGCAGGAGCCAGGGCCACTTTCATCCGCTGCCTGACTAGCCGAGTTCTCTGGGGGAGCTCTGAGTGTTGCTGCCACCCCAGCTCCCAGCCAGGGGCCAGGACCCTAGGCACATATGCAGGTGGGATGTGGGGGGGAGGGGCGCGGGGGGGGGGGGTGAGGGGCATTACATCACCCTCATAGGGCGCTGAGGCTGTAGGTGCATGAGCTCACCTGCAGAGGGGAGCGAGCAGATGATCCCACCACCAGGGCCCAACCTCAGGAAAGGCGATACTGTGGCGGTGTGGTGTGCCACGAACCCTGATATGGCCAAAGTGAGGGCCCTCGAACAAGGGATGTCTATAGGTCGCTGAAGCAGAGAGCGTTAGGAATCCCCTCAGGGGAGGCAAGTGTCAAGGTGAGGAGGGGAGGCCTGCACTCACCAGGATGGGCAGGGTGGCAGAGTCACAGAGAGGTAGAGTGGGCATGACAGAGAGCTGTGGGCCCTGCCCACCACACTCCCCAACCAAAAAAAGTCTCCACATGCAACCAGGCCTCTTCCTGGCCTCATCCTCACACCCAGGCAGCACCCAGTGGGGCCCTGCATGGGCCTGGTACTGACCCAAGGGTAGAGCCTGGGGTGGGGGTGATGAGGGAGGTAGCGTCCCTGTCCTTGGAGGGTGAGGCTGCTCCCAGGTGCAGCTCTGGCCCAGAGGAGAGCTGAGAGAAGCCAGGCAGAGTCAGCCTCCCCCTGCTGCCCATTCCCAGCCCCCACCCAGGAAAGACCTGGGAGGCATGGAGGAAGGCCCATCACTTCCCACCCTTGGGGAGCATCGAGGACGGTCCAGGCTGAGTCACCATGATGTGGTAGATGGATTCCCGGAAGCGCTGGTCTCGGCTCAGCCGCTTAGCCACCTCCTTCAGCTCTTCTATGTCATTGGCTTCCAGCTGGGCGGTCATGAAGGACTGGGACGGCTTCACTGGAGACATGATGGCCCCACCAGCTTGTGAACAACCTTTCCGCTACCAAGGCTTGGCCCTGTCCCCAGCCCCCGCCCACCTCCCTCACTCACCGCCCTACGTGGTGCTGGGAAAACTCAGCCTCTTCCCATCCACGTGCTCCCCTAATCCTGGGAAAAACCCAAGGCTGGCAGAGCAGGTTCAAGGCCACACTGTCTGGCCTCAGAGCTGGGTCGGCCCTTCCCACTCTGCTGTCTGCACTCTGCCCTCTTCCTGCCTTGTCACTGGTGGCCTGTGACTATCCCCATCCCACCAGGACATACAGATGCCCACACTCACTGTCATTCCAGGTGGTGCTGGACCGGCGCCGGTGGAAACGGCAGCTCTTGATGCGGCGAGTGGCTGCCTTGTGGATGTACACGGAGTTCTTCATGATGACCGGCATCTTGGCCTCCAGCTCCGCGTTCCGGATGCACTCCTCGAAGAACCCTGCGTGGGAGTTCCATGGCATCCTCCACTCCCGCTCCGTTCCGTTCCGCCCCGCCCCTCCCAGGTTCCAGGTGCGGCGCAGAGGAAACTCATTGACCCCATCTCTTGGGAAACCAGCGCCACCTGCTGGGGGGAGCAGAACTGCAGGCTTTTCCCTCCCGCCGCTACTGGAGGTCCTGCAGCCAAAAGGAAGCTGCACCAAGGAGATGCCTGCAGGCAGGATTCTGGAGAAACTCCATCAATATATAGAACATCTAATGCACAGCAGACCCTGTGTGGAGCTCTAGGCTCTGTTCCAGGTTCCATGGGGCTGAGCTCCAGGGCAGAGGGGCCGGGCACCAGAGGGCGGGGCTCACTTTTCAGATGGCTCACGTCGGCCCGCATTCTCTCCTCCTTCTCCCTGTTCCGCACCTTGGAGTTGAGCCCTTGTTCCAGGCTCCTGAGGGCCGCCTCGGCCTCCCGCAGACGCCTCTCCAGGTCCATACGGACCTTCACCTCAGCCTGAAGGGAAGGGAAGGAGAGAGGCATGGGGTCCTGGGCAGCAGTTGCCTCCTGCCCTGGAAGCCTTCCCTGATCACCCCCCGTTCAAGTGGGCTTTCTCGCCTGTGGACATGGACGGAAGCTACCACCTCCGGGCCCTTGACCAGATGGCCTGGACTCGGCCGCACACAAGGCAATGATGCCCCCACAGAAGCGGCAGGCCAGCTGCTTCCCCGCGGGGTGGCCTGCACCTGGCTGCTCAGGTCGGCAGAGAGCATTCAGGTAGCTGCTAGGTAACGTGCAGGGCTGTGAGGGAAGTCTCCAGGGGAGAGGAGGCACCTTGAGCTCCTGCTCGGCCTGCTGCTTCTGTGCCGTCAGCTCCTGCAGCGAGTTCTGCAGTGCCTGGGACTGGCTGGAATAGAACTCACGCTCTTCCTCCAGGGCCCGAGAGCGCTCCTCGTTCTCCTTCATCCTGCCCCGGGGGGAAGAAGCCCTCAGTCAGGGTTCACCCAGGGTTTCCAGTGGCAGGGCTGCCTCTCATAGACAGACCTGGCTGGAGAAGCCCTGAGACCCAAGCTTCAGGAGCCCCTGAATGTTCAGGGTTCTATCACCCAGGTGAGGAGTGCAGTCTTACAGTCAGAAGACCTGAGTCCTGGGTCAAGGCCTTGTTGGTTCTGTGACCTTAGGAAAGTCCTGTAACCCCTCCATGGCTCAGTTTCCTCCTCTCTAAAAAAGGGGCTAAGAGGGCCTTCCCAGAAGGCCACAAAGCATAGTTATATGTATGGACCTAGTGACTATCAGGATGGCTTGCACCATTGCAAGAGACAATGATGCAGTCAGTTCTGGGTAGTGATGGTTCTCTTCCCATTTGCCTGGTGGGAAAACTGAGTCCCAGGCAAAAGGAAGTGAGTGACCTATCTGGGAAATGGCAACTAGAACCAAAAGTCCAGGTGTCCAGTTCAAGGAAAATTACTGATCGCCAAAGTCAATCATGAACTTGAGGGTCCCGGGCTCCTCACCGCTTCTCTGCCAGGAGCTTCTCCTCCAAGAGCTGCTGCATCTTCTCCTCAATCTGCCTTAGGTTGCTATGGAGACCCCCATCGGGAGGGGGCTGCTCACTCTGACTGGCCAGTGTCTGCAGTTGGTTCTCGTTCTCCTCCAGCATTTCCAGGGTTTTCTTCTTCTCTATGGAGAGCTCCTGGCATGGAGGGAGGGAGAGAAGAGAGAGAAGGGAGAGAAAGAGCCTAATTTAGGTTCTGCACCGTGGCTGCCCTCAGCTGCCTTCCAGCTCCAGGGAGTGAGGCCCTCCACTCTCAGTCCTCTGCGAGGCCCGCCTGCAAAGTTTTCGTTCTTCCCTCAAGGTAAAAGGCCAACCAAGATCTCCTTCCTCACAACAAGGCAAGGTCACCCCTCCATCCAGGGAGTGAGAGAGAAGCCCAGTGAGGCTTTCCAGGGAGGTGGCACCTACTACAACCAGGGCCCAAGACACAAGGGCACCATGACCTTCTGGGGTTCTTGTTCCTCCAGGGACAAGTATGTTGGGGTCATGTGACAAACACCCAACAGGACCAGACTAGCGATAGTTTGTGTCATCCCCATTTATCAGACTGGGATCTTGCACTACCCAGGAATTCTGGAGCTGAAGTATCCATGGGAACCCCTCCCACGATGTGAACTGGAAAAAGATAAACAAGTTAAGGCACCACAAACAAAGCCCCAACAGACAAAGGAGAATAGAATCCTTGCCCTCTGCCAGATAGTTCACGAATGCAGTAAGCACTATGCTCTCCAGGACACGCCAAGCTCACTTTAAGTGCTGGGCTTGGAAAGACCTTAAGACTCAGCCTCGTGAAGTTCACAGTTTGGAAAACACAACCTAGTGGTGCGTTAAGTGCCATAACAGATGTACAAAGGGCCGTGGGAGACCAGAGTTTACAGTAAATTCCTGCTGCAGAAAGTCAGGGGAGATTGACCACAGTAATGTCCAAGCTAAGCCTTAGAAGGACAAAAGAGTTCTGCAGGCAGAAAAGAGGGGAGAGACATTCTGGGTGGAAGGGACAGCATGAGCAAAGGTGTGGCGGATGAGAGAGCGTGGCTTCCTCAGGACATGTGAGCTCAGTGCTTTGGAGTAGGGGGTGGGGTGTCTTTGTTCGGGGTGCAGATGGGCAGCAGAGGGCAACAGGGGAGGAGAGGCTGGTGCCAGAGTTTGCCCTCGCATGCCATGCTGCAGAGTTGGCACTTTGTCCTTGACACATGCCATGTTATCCCCTTCACAGTTTCTGTGGTATCAAGTGGAGGTGACCCAAGAGTTGATTTCCCTTTGTGCTCAATTTCACCCTGGAGTAGCTAAGTGCATCAGCCACAGGAGGGAAGTGGTGAGAGGCCCTGCTTCCCGTCCTAATCAATCCTCCATCTGGCGTAAAAATATAAGTACTCTAAAAGGTAGATTTCCTGAGGCCATGGTCATAGCAAGGGCAAACTTGAATTTGCCCTTCTGAGTCCTGCTATGGGCTGGAGTTCCCAATGGTCCACAGAGAGGAGACCCTTAGATCAGCGCCCCTTTGTGCCCTGTTTAGCTTTGCAGATGGCTCAATAACTGGAGAAATACTGTTGGAAAAAAACAGTATCACGTGGCCCAACCAGCCAGCCCACCTGGTCAACCAGCCCACTGTCTCACCTCCAGCGTCTGCTGCAAGGACTCTGTGAGGTGCCTTAGCTCCTTCTTCTCTTGTTCCACTCCCTTGAGGCATCTTGCAGTCAGTTCCAGCTCCCTGCAAGGACACAGGGTATGGGTATGGCAGTCTCCACCCTTCCCAGTCTGCTTTGTACCAGAATAGCTCCCAATTTTGCCTCCCAATAAGGTTCAGCAGGGGTCCTTGGAAGGCCAGCCCCTCGGCATTGGCATGGCTGGGCAGGGGCCCAGGGTTGAAAGGAGATCCCAGCTAAGTAGGGTTGAAGTCACTTGCTCCAGGTACTCATGCATTTGTCAGTGGGAAGAAACCCAGGGCCTCCCCACAGGCAGAGAAGCACTAGGGGACCATAGGGGTCCTGGTCTCACTCCATCTTCCCTGGACAGTCCTTCCTGGAACCCACACTCACTCTGACACGGGACACAGCTGAGACCTTTCTCTGGGATGACAAAGTCCTTGCTGTTTTTTGGTTTTTCTTTTTTCCTTGCTGCTTTCTTAACAAGCCTGGGCTGCCTCAGACCTCTACACCCGGTTCCCCGCCTCCTGCTTGGAAAGCCTTTCCTTTCTCTGGCTCAACTTTCCAAATCCATCTCCAAGGCCCAGCTCAGTCCAATCGCTGCTCAAGCCCGGAAGGACTGTGCACATATTTTAACTCCTACAGCACAGGGAGTTCGCCCCACGCCTCCTGGCACTCAGTCACATGTTACTGAGGTTTCCTGGGTGTGAGTCTGGTTTTCCCAGCCAAATCCTCAGGAAGAGGACTCGTCTTCTATTCAGGGTCTGGCATAATCCTGGACATGAGCAGGTGTTTGGGCTATTTACTTAGTAAGATTTTCTGAGCTTCTCCCTCCCCCAGTTATATATCTAATGACTTCCTTTATAAGGCTGTTGCAGAAAAGTCTTTCTGGGCTATCACTGATGATCAACAGTGATGATGACGGTGATAATGATGCTGATGATGGACAACCACACCACCACCAACAGTACCCAGAGCCGGAGCCTCCAGATTCCTGGATAAGCTGCATCAGAATGACCTAGGGAGCTTTTTAAAAATGTAGATTTCTGGGCTCTACCTTTAGGAGATTCTATTTCTCTTTAATTATAATGTGCAACTGGTTTGCAAGCCACACACAGGACTAAAGATCCCAAGGGACATCACCAGCCAGAACATGAAGGGATTGTGTAAGAAAGACAGGGGGGTGTTGGGGATTTTGGCTAATGGCACCTCCAGACCAGCTTGGTCCTGTCTGCCCTGGGTAAGGAGGGTTTGACAGAGGCAGGAGGACATGTCACTTAGGGGATGCCTGTCTGCTGCTGCCCATGCCTCCTGCCCCAGTGGGCAGAAGTGGCCCATCTGTGTGGGGTCTACAGCTTCTCTGGACACACCCCAAGGCCTGGAGCATTGGGAAGATAGACCAAGCCAAGTCATCAGGTAGTGACGATCCCCCGGGCGGGGGGCCTCCCCAGGGCTGACCAGGAGTGTGGTTCATAGGTGCCCTCGCCCAGCTGCACCCTCCTCCTGCTCCCCTCCAGGGCACCACCACCACCTCTTGATCTGCTCCTGCTCCACTCTCAGCTCCTGCACCACCTCCTCAAACTGCTGCTTCTCAGCCTCCAGCACCTGGTTAAGGCGCTCAAGCTCCTGAAGAGAACAGAAAGAAAGAGGAGTCACAGGAGGCAAAGGGAACCTCCACTGTAATGCGGGGACCTTCTGGGACTCAGCACGGTCTGGGGCACATGCTGGACTAAACTTGAAATTAAGTCCTGCGGAGACCTGGCCCCTCAATGACACACATTGTCAACCAACCTGAAATCTGTGATGACCTGGGCTCACTTAAAACACACTTAGGGTGCTGAAGGCAGGGCTTAGGAACGATCCCAACATCATTTCCTGCGATATATTATTCTAGACATCACTCACAGCCTAAGGCACGCTGGCTGACCCTCAAGCCCTGGAGGATAAAGTGGTAAGTGTATTTCCATTAAAGATCCCTGGAGTAATGTTTACTAGAAGTGGAAAAAAAAGCCATTTTCAACCCAAAAGTCAGAGCATAAGAATTCTTTTTTTCTCAAGGCATCTGCGAAGCAATGAGAGCAAGGAGCTGCGGCTGCCCCTATACTCAGCCCCAAGGGAACGGGACAGCCAGAAAGCCCAGAGCAGGCTGGCCCAGGAGGCCAGACGGGCCCTACCAGGAATGCCCGCAAACATGTGGGTTTCCCGTCAAGCATGTGCCCTCCAGAGGGCCTGCTTTCCTGGGCTTCAATGGTAGGCGGTGTTGGGGGATACACTTCAAAGGAAGCTTGGCTAGGAGCATTTTTGTGAAGAGGTGGGGCTGCCTGGAAGGAGAAGTCGCCATTGGCTTCGAGGAGATAAAACATAAAAAGGGATAAGAGTTGATTCCAAACCCCACGCCCTCCTTTCCCGAACTTCTCACCCCCCAAAGTTGCTCTTTTTGTTTTGTTTTAAAGTTGCTCTTCCTTTCCCTTCAGATCATTATTGGCACTCTTGGCGTGGCTCACTAGTGGTCACCTTGAGGGCCGCTCACTGGCATTCTGATTCCCCTCCGGGCACAATGCACGGCTGCAGTGCACCTGCCGAAGCTCGGCGGGCCCATGGGACAAGCTAAGGCCAATGGAATGTGAGCAGAAGTGTGTCACTTCCAGGCAGATGCCTCTAAGAGGCAGGGCGTGACACACTATGCTCCCTTTCCCCTGCCACAGCAGGTGCTGCAAGTGACGGAGGCTTCACTTGGCCTGAATTCCTGAGAGGTGACGTGGAGCCGAGCCCCCAGCTGACCCATGTCACTGAGTGAGAAAGGGATATTCACCATTCAAAGCCACTAACATGTTGGAGAATGCGTTATTGCAGTAGACATAGCCACATGTAGACAGAACAGAAACGTAATTAAAATTTTATTCTTGTCTACTCTCCCCCTTTTAATCATAGAAAAGTTGAGTTTCAAAAAATTTGAAAACCTCAATTTTAATACATTCTCTGTAGCTGACACTTGGCATTGCTAGTGATGATAACTTCTCTGTGGCCTGCAATTCAAAAAACTGACTTATTTCCTCTCTGATGGCCTTTGCCTGCTTGGCAGGGCTGTTCAGGGTGTTGGAGAAGTTATAGGCTGCAAGTATCCCTGAGCTTAGACTTGAAGAATCACACGGGCAGCCGGCTCTTGTAGGCACCTGGCTTCTGCTGCTTCGGGACAGACGGCCCAGGACCCAGCTGGAGGATGCCACCCTACACCCTTGGTATGTCCTCCCTGAAAAGCCCCTTTCTCCAGAACTCTGACTTACAAATATTTCCCTGTACTTACCACGACACCGGGGTATCTTTTTGTAATTGAAAATGGGAGAAAGAAAAGGATTAAAATGCCATGGAAATGTCCATACACTGCTGGTAAGGGTGTAAATTAGGCACAAATTTTCTGAAAAGCAAGTTGGCAACAGGCATCAGGAGTCTTAAAATTTCTGGCCCTTTGAGTCAGTAATTTACCTACAGGATCCATCCTACAGAAATACTCAGAAAAGGAGACCAGGACTAATGTACAAGGATGTTCACTGTGGTGTAATTTTTAACAGTGAGAGCAGCTCAGATATCCAAAAACAGATTAGTTAAATGAAACATCACATATTAACAAATCAGTACATGGTCACTAAAACTGATGTTTTCAAGGAATGTTGAATGACATGAAAAATTGCCGGAGGTACAATGTTAATAAAGGAATTACGAAAGAGCAGGCCATAAAACTGAATGTCTAATATGATCCTATTAAGCTTATAATATATGCATAAGAACCATGCATTTTTAAAAATATTTTAGTTATTTATTTTTAGAGAGAGAAGGGATAGAGAAAGAGGAGAGAAACATCAATGTGAGAGATCAGTTGCCTGTCACACGCCCCCAGCTGGGGACCTGGCCTGCAACCCAGGCATGTGTCCTGACTGGGAATTGATTCAGAGACTTTTCAGTTCGCAGGCCGGCGCTCAATCCACTGAGCCCCACCAGCCAGGGCAGAATAATGCATTTTTAAAAACACTGAAATTAAACATAGAAGTTGACAACAGCTGTCAACTGTGCAGTTAAGGATAAGTTTGTTTTCCAAGCTTTCTACAAAGATCACGATTTCTATCATTAGTAAAAGGTTACGTATTAAAGAGGAAAAGGAAAGACAATCTCCTTCCTGGTTGCTCCCTTCTTTTACACCCTTCACTTCCTCTGTGTGGCTCTTAAATGAGGCTGATGTGCAGCTGAGGATGCTGATTAGCGTGAAACCTTCAACCTCTAAATGTGGAGCAGCCAGAACCTCCCGCCCCTGCAGCCCAGGGTGGAATGAGTGTATGTAGCGACCCTGACACAGACTGAGGCCAACCAAGACCTTCTTCAGCTAAAGCCTTTCTTCCCACACGGTGCTTTTCTGACTGTTGGGCTTGGCTTACCTTGCAGGGGTATAAGGTTGGAAAGGAGACACTAGACAGCAAATTCCAGCTCAGCGAAAGGAAGAGCTTTCAAATAATGAAGCAATAATGCAAAGGCTACCTCCGGAGGGAGGGAGTTGTACATCACAGAATCAGGATCAACATCCATCAGGAAGGTCAGCAAAGAGCCTCACTTTGAAGTGCGAGGTACTTTCCGACTCCAAGAGGCTGTTCCAACTGGAGCACCCTGGGTGGTAAGAACCCTGCCTGACTGGCCCTGGGCATTTCTGATTTCCCATGTGGCTGCCCATGTGTAAGGCTGTGCCCTCACAGTTTGGCCAGAAAAGAAAACAATGGCAGGCTGCCCTCCTCCTGGGAATGAGAGAAATGAGGCCACGGGGAGCCAGGGACACCAGAGGGACCTGGGATGAAAGGGCATGGCCTTCTGGCCCAGGGCAGATGAGCCCAGGATGGCTGCCCCCACACTCTGCCTGTGTCCCTGAGTCCTGGCCCTTTCTGCCCACGGGGGATGTCGGGGCTGCACCATCACACAGCACACGTCTGCATGGGCCTCGCCAGTCCACCAAGCACTCCCTGTTTTCTGTTTTGTTAAGCCTCACAGCAACCCGGAGCTAGGCAGGCACAGCCACCGCTGTCATCAGAGCAGCACAGGCAGAGAGACTGCAGGTCAGGAGGCTAGCTTGTCCAAGTCTGTGCAGGCAGCAGCAGAGCTCAGGCTCCAGCCTGGGGCTCCTGACCCCAGGCCCCGAGTCTGCCTTTAGGCCCAGCAGCGTCTGGAGGCCAGACCATCTCCATCTCATCACTGGGCCATTGTCCCAAATGCCCTTTTAAGTGGCACAAGTACACCCAGACAATCTCCATGACCTGGAGTGCAGAAGGTTAAAGAGCAGGGGACAGGCGACCCCTCATATGGATGATTAAGTTGAGGAAGGGAAACCTGGATGGAATGACTGAGTTCTATTCCTGATCTGGAGCAGCTGGCACGGGACCGCGAGCCTGGGCACGGTCCCCTCCCTACTGCCAGCCCAGAGCAGCCTTTACTGCGGCAACCAGCTGGGCCCCAGTGAGTCTCACTCACATTTTGTACCAATCCCCCCAAAAAACAGCACCCCTCCTTCAGAGTGCTACTGCTTTCAGCGAGGCCTGTGTGTGGTGGGTCTCCACTGTCCTCATTTCCTGGCTAAAGACCTAGATAGAGTGTCTAAATTTTCCTCTGGCGGACTGCTGCCCCAGATTCAGCCTCTGATGGATAAGGCTGTCTGTCCCCCTGCCAGTGGCTCTGTCTGTCACTCCATCCCACCCCCAGGCTTCCTGAGTTACCTGTCTTTAAGTCACTGGTAATGCACCAGAAGTCCCGCTTCTCAAAATGTACAGAACTGTAGGGAAATTGTCCAAAGGCTAATGTGGAACCTAGAACGAAAACCTGGTGACACAGAGGCCCGAATGCTGCCATCACCACGCCGGTCCTCAGCCCCATGCTGTCCTCACACAAATGCACAACAGGTTTTGGTTTGAGAGTTCTGATTGTTTGGATTTGGATTGTTAATTGAAAAAATGATACTGAAGTCCAGCTGATAGAATAAATGGGCAAGAATATCTGATAAAATTTTGGAAGAAGAGAAATGAGGGTGAATGGTCCTAACTGGGTTAAAGTCAAGATGTAATGTAAAATTACAAGAATCGAAAATGTTCATTCAGCCCTGGCTGGTGTGGTTCAGTGGACTGAGTGCAGGCCTGTGAACTGAAAAGTCACCAGTTTGATTGGCAGTTGGGGCGCATGCCTGGGCTGTGGGCCAGGTCCCCAGATGGGGAGGGGGGGTGCGAAAGGCAACCAATCAATGTATCTCCCGCACATCGATGTTTCTCTCCTTCACTTTCTCCCTCCCTTCCCCTCTTTCTAAAAATAAATAAATAAAATCTTTTTTTCAAAATGTCCATTCATTGTTAGAAGGTCTTATTTAAAGAGAAGAAAAAAAGGTTAAAATATGAACAATAAAAATGGCAATAAATAAACACCTATCAACAATTACTTCAAATGCAAATGGATTAAATGTCCCGGTGAAAAGACACGGAGGCTGAATGGATAACAAAACAAGACCCTTACATTGGCTGTCTACTGCAGATAGAAAGATACACACCAGACAAAAATAGACTTTAAAACGAAGAGACAAAGGAGGACCTAGCAATGCCGTTTCTGGGTATTTATCCAAAGAAACCCAGAACACTAAGTCAAAAAATCATCCATATGTTCGCTGTAGTATTATTTACAGCAGCCAAGATATGGAAGCAACCCAAGTGTCCATGAACAGATGAACGGATACAGCAGTGGTGCATGTGACAATGGAACATGACTCCGCCACAAAAAGGAAAGAAGTCTTGCCATCTGCAACAACATGGACGGACCTAGAGGGCGCTGTGCTGAGCGCAGTAAGTCAGGCCGGGGAATACAAGTGCTAGATGATTTCACTTACACGTGGAATCTAAAAAACAAAATAAACGAGCAAGCGGAACAGAAACAGACTCATAGGTACAGAGAACATTTTGATGGCTGCCAGATTTGGTGGGGGGAGGGTGTCAGGGGGCTGGGTGAAAAAGGTGAAGGGATTGAGAAGTACAGATTGGTAGCTACAGACAGTCATGGGGATGTGAAGTGCGGCTTAGGGAATGTAGTTATAATATTGTACTACGTATGTATGGTATGTATGGTGTCAGATGGGCAAGAGATTTATTGGGATGATCACTTAGTAAGTTATATAATGTCTAATCACTGGGTTGTATACCTGCAGCTAATATAATATTGTCCGTCAATTGTAATTGAAAAATAAAAAAAAAATATTTAAAGTAAAAAAAATAGTTCATCCATAGAGTCATTCCACAAACATGTATGAAGTGCCCAACCTAGGCCAGGGGCCATGACTGTCAAGAGTACTATGGGGACAGGACCAGAGGACCTGTTTCCAAGCCCATTAAGGGGTGGCTGGGAAGGGTGAGCAGTTAGCAAGAGTCATGTCGAGAGTCAGGCATGGGGCAAGGCTGACAACCCAGCTCTGTGCCTCGCCTGGTAGAGGACAGGGAAGAGCAACCAGGCAAAGGACAGTGGCCTCCTTCCATGGGCTTCTCCAGGGAAGCCATTCTGCAGCTTTGGGGCTCAGGCAGGTCACGTGCAAGATGGTCCGTAAATAAGGAAGACATGACTGTGATACTAACACAGATCTCTATTAAGCACGGATTCTGCGCCAAGCATTTTATATTTAACACATCATTAATCCCCCCAATTCTCATTAGATGGGTTCACTTATTATCCTCATTGCTCATGTGACAATATTGATGTTCAGAGAGGTCACATGGCCACAGGGTGGCTCCAGGGTCCATACTTCAAACCACTACCCTCATCTGCCCTCCAGGGGATGTAATGACTCAGAACAGGCAAGGCCCAGTGCCGCATGGACATTCCAAAGGAAGTGGACTTCAGTGGCTCCCCACCCTCATATGAGGCACAGGCTGCCTCAGGCCAATGCTTGGCCCCCTTGGGACTTGCACTATCGACATTTAGAGAATGAAGGGACCCCTAAGATAACCAACTCCCTCACCCTTCAGGTGCCAGAAACCCCTGTATGAATAATAGAGGCTATCCCAGCCTCCTGTGAATATCATCAGCAGCAAGCAGCTCATTACCTACCAACGCAACTAACGAAATCCTGGGATGGCTCATTCTCTAGAAGGTGGCCACCTACCCTTTTCACTTTGCTCCCTGGGGCTGGCCAGAGGAAATACACTTCTTGCCAAGAAGCTACCGCAGATCTCAAGCACTGTCATCTCACTGGCCCCGTGCTCCGCCAGTCTTACTTTCCAGCTGGTTCTCTGGGTGCGCCGCTCCCCCACATCCTTCCCTCATGCCAGAAACCGAGCCGTACACCTAGGCTGTCCAGGGCCCCCAGAGTGGGAGGTGGTGGGTGGGGAAGGGCAGCGATTCTGAGCAGCCTCTGTGGGCTCCTACCTCTCTCTGCTCCCTCTGCAGGCAGAGTTCTTCGGTCTCTTCCATCAGTTTGTCTGCCAAAGCAAGCACACACATGAAAAGCTCACTCCAGATCCGGTCCCAAGGGGTTGGTGCCACGGTCACCTCTGTCACCCTCAGCTTCTCCTAAGGAAGAGGTCAGCACGGCCACACCAGGCCAGCTGAAGGGTGGGGCCAGCTCCTGGCGATGGGAGCTGCTAACCTTTCCTGTCACTGTCCCTGCTTTGTGCATGCACAAGTCAAGGATGGTCTTATCCTCAGAAGCTCAAGCGAGTCTCTGCAGCCCCAGGGGCTGCATGAGTGTCTGGCTTGTGGGGGAGGGCCAGTCCTGGGCAGAGACGGGTGTCTGGAGCCCGTGTCGGGGCCCTAGGTGGCTAAGGAGGCGCAGGGAAGAGGTTCTCAGGTGAAGGACCAAACTCCAGACTCAGCTTCTTTCCCAAACAGCATGTTAACCAGCCAGTCAGGGGCACCAGGGCCCGGAACCTTGCAGCCAGGTTTAAAGGGGGCTGGGGTGTGACAACCAGAGGCAAGCCCAGGACCTGGGGGCCCAGGGCAGGCTAACAACATCGACTCCATTTTCAGAGCCTTTACTGATGCAAGGGCTCACAGGCATTTTCTCATTTAACTGGATCCTCACACCACCTCCAACAGCTTGGGGCTATTTTTGTCTCCCGTTTAAGGATGAGGAAATTGAGGCTTAGAGAGGTTGTGCTGCCTACAGACAGACATGGCTGACAGATAAGTGACAAAGCTGGGTCCAGAGCCCAGGCTCCTAACCACCGGGCCTCCTGCCTCCGGTCATGATGGCCAACAGGGTGCTTATTATAAAGCCTTCCAGGCTCCAAGCTGGTGTCTGGCTCCTCATGGCCTGCTAAGCCCCGCCCCACACCCACCTCCGTCCTCCAGCAAGCCCCTGGCCCTGAAGTGCTACCGTCAGGGAATCTCAGCTTTAGCCAACCTAAATACTCCTGCTTCTCCTTGGCCAACTGCAGCCCCTGGGCCTCCAGGCTTTTGATCATGGCTTCTCCCAGCTGGGCATTCTTCCAGGTCCTGGGGAGAGAGGGCAGATGGGACAGGAGAGGAAGACATACAAAATTGTGAAAACAGAAGGGTACAGGAGAAAGAGAATGTGAGTGTTTTGTACACACCCATCTCTTCTCTCCAGAATCCCAGCTCACATTCATCCTGGCACCCCGGGCTCTGGGCATGCCACCAGCATCGATCAGTTACAGCCCCTGGAGGCTGGCCCAGGCTGCAAAGTGGGCCACTGTGGGCTGGGCCGACAGCACTTTTGGAGCAAAGAGGAAATTGCTTCCTGGTTGCCCTCTACGGCACTGAATGCCTACCACATGGCACTCGGCCTGGCATGGAGAGGGTGCTCAGGGTTATTTGTTGAACTAAAAGCATGACCCAGCTTCAGTAGGCAGGTGTCAGGACAGGGGTTTACGGGCAAATGAGCTGTGTAGGGCTGGAGGTTTCTGTGATGGGGCCCTGACTTACAAAGCTCTGCCTATGCCAAGGTTAGTGGTGGGCCTGGGGACATGGGATGGGGCTGCAGAGGTGGCCCAATCCTACTAGTGATGCTGGATTCACTCCGAGGGTTGGAGACCAGTGGTGTCACGCTTGCCACCTATGACTCTAGACAAGCAAAGCTCACTGTGCCTGATCAAGCTCACTTAGAAGACCCTCCCAGGTGCTCTAAACCTGGCCTGTGTCTCCTCTCGCCCACCCTAACCGACTCCCACAGCCCTGTCCTCAAGGAGGCCCAGACATTCTCCTTCCCCTGCCCGCTCCCAGTGCCCTCAGTGCCCCTGGGATCCCAGCAGAGAGACAGGGAGATCAGGGTCAGTCCAGCCTGCACCCCTTGCCCCTCTGGACCTCAGGCTGCCCCCACCCCTGCTGGGAGTACTTACACCTTCCCTGACTCCTGCAGCATCTCCAGCCACTGCGTCTGCTCAAACTCGGACTCAGCAGCCAGCAAGATGTTCCCCTGCCAGGAAGAGGGGCCACGGTGTACCTGAGAGAAGGCCATTCAGAGGACATGGAGGCCGCCCCAGGCCTCCGCAGGCCCAGCTCTGCCCCAGCTCTGCTCTTCTCCGCCCACACGCTTAGGGCACTGACATCCCTCCCAGGCCAGGCCAGGCCACTGCAGGGGTTGCCCCCGTGGCCCGGAGCATCCCAGAGAAGCTGCTCTGTCCCTGCCGAGCCCAGGCTGAGACAACAGCTTTACTCACATGAAAGTCCTGGTGGGAGATTCTCATGGCATAGGGCATGCTGGGTTCTTCCCTGGCCTCCACCAGGCAGCCACCCAGAGGGATGACGCCCTGAGAAAGAACCAGAACAGGCAACTCTCACCCCGCCCAGCCCAGGTCACTCGAGGCCTGTGGGAGCCCTCAGCCAAAGCCCAGCGGTGCTGCAGGCCCCAGGCTGGGAGCCAGACCAAAGCTCTCCCACTGGGGACAGGCAGGGCCAGGTGGCCCCAGGGCACAGGAGGCTAAGGGCCCAGCCCAGAGGGGACAGGGGACTTTGTGCCCTAGGAAGGGTTTGTTCTCCAGACTCTCTGTTAGATCAGGAGAAGAGACAGTCTCCTACCTTAACAGAGTCCCTGCCCCCCGCGGCCCTGGGGAGAGGCCCCTCACCTTTGGATGTATATTGAAGTACTTATTGGTCTCAAAGCTCTTTCTCTCACTTTCAGAGTAGTAAAGAAGAAAGCTCTCTTTGATGATGAAAAACCTACAGCGGGAGATGGACAAAGAACGACAACAAGGAGAGAAGGATGAGGTTCCTTGGGACGAGAGTGTCCTTGGGGGCCCTGCACTACTCACATGGGGAGCCCATGGGGACACAGAGACTCATCCTCACCAACCCACATTCCACCTCCAGGCAAAGGCCTCAGCTGGCCAGCTGCCCACCGCCCGAGGCAGCCCCACCCTAGAACTGGTGGGCAGCTGAGATGGGAGGCCCACAGTAGCCCCCAGGGCTGGCTCCTCCATCCCTCTTGAGCCGTCACCCTTGGCACAGGGGGACACCTGTGCTACATCCTCCTGGGTACCCTCAGCCCCTTGAGCCAGTCTCCAGTCCCTTAGGGTCTATCCCAGGAGGGAGAGAAGGCTGGGAGGGAAAGAAGACACAAGATTCCAAGGCGGGTCTTCTGACAAGTGATCAGGAAGGCTGGCAATCAAACGAAACATGGGAACCAGGCTTGTGGGGCCAGGCGTGCAGCCTGAGTGTGGCATCTGCACTCCCTTTGCTCTCAGCCTGCTCCAAAGCCTCCTTCTGGGACTTGGGTCTAACTTAGGACTTCTGGGACCCTGGAGCTGACTGTTGGGGAGACGACAGCCTTGATACCCACACATGGAGCGCTGGGAGCCCCCTGGGGACCACCTCAGGACTCATGGTCAGCACTGACATGGCTAACATGATCCCCTTGAGCCTTTAATCCCCAGGGCTCTGGGACACTCAGAGTGGCTGGCTCCTTCCTCCGGGGGCCCCTGCTAACGTCGCTGTTGTAGCGATGGGCCTGGGAGAGCTGGGAGCCTCAGGGAGCTGGAGCCGGCTCAGATGGGCTCACAATAGCCATCGGGGTGTCTCCTCTGCTCGAGTTTGGTGACATTGTGTTGGTAGCTTGCTATCAGTCACAGTGGGAGTGTTTCCAACCATGAACATCAGATGCCACAAAACACTGTTCCCCCCCATGCCACCCCGAGACTCCATCATTAACCACTGACTAGCATGCCCCTTGGGAGGGGCTTGAAAAGTTGCTGGTGGGCATCATCACTAAGTCAGTGAATCTCTGAGGGTTCCTGCAGCCCCCTGAATTCTCCTGAGATCACAGCTGCTGCACAGAGGGTCTCTGGGATGGCTGACAGCCGCCATCTCGCCTCCCCCAGGAAAGTGACACACACTTTGTCTTTCGGTGTGTGTCTCATGCCCTCCCACGTTCTCTATTTGCACTGACCCTCTTGGCCCAGCCAGACACCAAATGGCGCTGTGGACCCCAGCGGTGACATCCTGCTAATACCAACTCTCCCCAGGCCTTTCTGCCCCCAGTGAGCAAGGAGCACATGGACACCACCCTCGGAAGGATGACAGGATGGTGAGGACATTCTGGGCCCTCCAGCACCTGACCCCTGCCCACCTTCTCAGCTTTCCCCTCCTTCTGCCCTTCGGCCTCTCCGCTCAGGTGAACACCGAGCTCACTGCTTCGCCCCTCACTGCGTCCGGCAGGATCCTGCAGAGACCAGGCAACGCTCCCTGGAACGCCTTCCCTCTCGCCCCTCACCTGGCAGAACCTTCTCACCCTGGTGATCAGACTGGCCCACACTGCTGTCTGGGCTCCTTCTGCACCTGCTGACCGGGCTAGGAACTGGCACTTAGAGCCACGGCCACACCCCACGTGCCCATCCTGTCCCAAGGATGACACTGGGTGCCTGGAGGACAGGCCATATCGGCTCCGTCCTGTGAGCTGAGACATCCCTGCCTGTTCCCAGGGACCTTCACAGAGTCATTAACACAGGCTTTGCACCAGAGACCTGCCATCTCCCAGCTGGGGGGCCTTGGGCAAGTGAGCTCACTCTGAGCTTCAGTTCATTTGCCTGCAGATCGGGAGCAATAACACCCCTTTCAGCTGATCATTGTGAGGGTCGGATGAGAGTGTGCTTTTCACTCTGCCAGCCTGGCTGGGGTGATGCATCCCCATGGTCTGAGCATATGCCACCCACAGGAAAGTGTGAGCCAGGTGGCCCTGGGGCCCTGGTCTTCCCCACGCATGGTGTCTGGCATTCTGTTATGGGCTGGACCGCGCACCCACACAGCTTGTACGTGGGAGCCCGGACTCCCAGTGTGACTGATCTGGGGACAGGGTCTTTAAGAGGCACAGAAGTCCTCCCTCACTGCCGTCGATAGGGTCTGCCGCTTCAAGCAAAGTGACATATAATGAAATTAATTTTACCATAGGCTAATTGATATAGATGAGTTAGGTCCCTACAGCCTCTCATCAACATTATAACGAAGTTGGACAAAACGACTTTATTCGAGGCCCTACCATGATGAGGTTAGATGAGGCCCACACAGTGGGGCCGCAATCGGACGGCACTGCAGCCTTAGGACAAAAAGGAAGCACTCTGCCACAGGACAGTGAGAAGGGAGGCGCCTGCGAGCCAGGAAGAGGATCCTTCCCAGACCCAGCCATGCTGGCGCCCTGACCTGGGACCTCTGGCCTCCAGAACAGTGAGAAAATGAACTTCTGTTGTCTGACTGAACAGTTTAACAGATGGTGGCCATCTGTGGTACTTTGTTATGGGAGGCTGAGCTGACGAGGACAAATACCTTCTTGCTTTCCCGACACTTCTGGAGCCTCTTTCCCTCCCAGGGCAAAGCACTGTGCCAGGGGCTTGGGGGCAGGGTGTGGCAAGCAGATGACCACTAGGCACGTGGGCAGGGAGAGAAGAGGGGCTGTGGAGTCCAATGACCTCCATCCCTCCAGCCACAGCCTCAGGTAAGGTCCCAGCCTGGCTGAGCCATCCTTTCCAAGTTCCTCTGTAAAATGGCGCTGCGAGTGTCTGTCTCCTGAGGCTGCTGTGAAGGTTCATTCATTGATTCAGCAAATAACTACCCCTCCTTTCTGGGCCCTGCAGAGGTGGGCTGGCTACACAAGGGTTGGCTGTTCTCGTGGGCAAGCTGCCGTGCTAAGGGCTCTATAAGTAGCAGAATATTTGATCTATGTAACTCTCTTGCAAGGTAGGGCTCTTTGTTCCCATTTTGCAGATGAGAAAACCGAGGCTTAGAGGTAAAGTAATGTGTACAAGGCCACACAGCTAGGGCAGAGGTGGAGCTGGGATTAGAACCCATGGACAACAGTCCCGGCTTCTACTTCCCACATCACACTGCCTAAGGAGCTGCTTCCGCCCTCGTGCTAGCACCTGGGCAGGAAGCAGATGGGCCAGAGCCTGCAGGTATCAAAACTGAGGTCATTGAGGGTCAGAGCTCTGCCACTTACCAGCAGTGTGACCAGGGCAAATCACCTGATCTCTCCAAGCCTCAGGTCCCTCAGTGTAACTTGAGGATAATAATAGTACTTATATCTCTTAGGGTTGTCCAGATGATTAAATAAGTTTGTTCACATAAAGATTTAGAACACTGTGTGACACATGATAAATAATTCAATAAATGTTTAATTTTATTAGTACTATTATTATTGGATTCAGTATCTGCTGCAGTCTCCCCTGACCTTTCTCATTTGTGCTCCCACAGTTCCTACCAGTGGGAGCTTCTGGCTGCTGCCCAGCTGGCCACCTCCCTGTCCCCCAAGCACACGGCACTTTCCCTCCCTCTTGTCTGGAGCCCCTCCTTCTATCCAGGCCCAGGTCCAGCCCTGGGCAAAGCTTGGTCCTCAGCCCAGCCCTTAGGACCCTCCTTGCCACCCCACTGGGCGAGGTAAAGGCTGGGGAGCATGTGTGAGGTAAGGGGTCATGTCAATCTTGGCTGCCTCTTCTCTCCAATCACACACAATAATGTTTTCACCTCTAGATTAAGGAGCACTTACAAAGTGCCAAGACACATGCTTTGCTAAGTATTTTAGTGACATTACCTTATATACATCTCTCACAATAACTCTGAAGGTGGAGATATCTGTTTTTCTATTTACCTGGTGAGGAAACTGAGGCACAGAGATTAAGCAACTAATAAGCAGCAAACTTGAAACTCAACTTTGCTGACAAAGCCCACGTTCTCCACTGCGGTGCTCTGTGATGCCTGGTCCTCCTCATCCTGTGGCACTGTCGTTTCTGTAAGCTACAGGCCAGCTCAGGTCAGAGAGCATTAAGGAACCACCTGGTACAGCCAGTTACTATGCTGGGCTTGATGATTCCCTGCCCTCAAGGAGCTTATAGTCAAATGAAGGAAAGCGAGTAGAAATCAATAGTTTATAAAGTAACTAATGTTTCTGGAGCTCTTCCCTTGTGCCAGGCCCTATTCTAGAAACATCACTGTATGTGTTAACTCATTCATTCCTCACATGAGCTAGGTGAGGTAATGAGCACAGAGAACTTAAGTAATATGCCCCAGATCACACAGCTGGTAAGTGGGGAACTGGGGCAATTTAAATGTTTACTGCAACACTGTAAAGCACCAGGATACCAGTGACACTGTAAAGCACCAGGATACACTGCGACACTGTAAAGCACCAGGGTACCAGTGACACTGTAAAGCACTGGGGGACCAGTGACACTGTAAAGCACCAGGGTACCAGTGACACTGTCAAGCACCGGGGGACCAGTGACACTGTAAAGCACTGGGGTATACTGGGACACTGTAAAGTGCTGGGGTATACTGGGACACTGTAAAGCACCTGGGTACACTGTGACACTGTAAAGCACCAGGGTACCAGTGACACTGTAAAGCACCGGGGTACACTGGGACACTGTAAAGCACCAGGGTACCAGTGACACTGTAAAGCACCGGGGTACACTGGGACACTGTAAAGCACCGGGGTACACTGCGACACTGTAAAGCACCGGGGTACACTGGAACACTGTAAGTTTGTATGAGACACCGGAAGAAGACAGACCAGGGAGCAATCAATGGTTAAGGTGCCTGGCCACAGGAGTTCTCTGAGAGGAGGGTTTTGAAGACTGAAAAGGAAGGAGTACCTTAGGAATCTGTGAGGAAGCAGAAGGGGGGCATCCCATTCCAGAGAGCAGGAAGAGAATGGGTGAATGGGGGTTGGGGCCGCGGGCTCCATGGTTCCCCTGGCACTTAGTGGATTCTCTGAATCAGCTCCCTGAGGCATAGACCCACCGGCTCCCTTACACCAGCGGGGGAAGGAGGCACAAGAAGAGTGTAGCTCCCCTGCTGCAGGAAGGACTTGGCTGGGCCCTCTTCATCAGGGGCTCCAGCCTTGAAGTTGTTCAGAAGGGATTAGGGAGAGGGACTAGAATTCTGGAGACAGCATTCTAAACCCTGGGGAAGAGTTCAGCTGTGTGCCAGCCCAGCCCCACCATGGGGTTGACACTGGCTGAGGCTGAGATGTCCCACCCCTGTCCCCATCCGCTCTGAGCTGCCCAGGTTTTTGCCAACAGTACCCGTGTCTCCACTGCTCACAGACTAAGGGGAGAAAATCCATCAACCTTACCCTCCAAACACCTCTCCCTGATTCTCTTATCTCTGCGAAGCGATGTTTTTTATCCCTTTCTCCTTTTGTCCCCCAAAGGATAAACGCTGAGCCTTTAGTTCAAGGGCATCTTCCCAGCCCAGGAAGAGATGGGCTGCTTGGGCGATAGGGGTTGGAAGCCCTGAGATGGACCCTGAGCGGAAGAGGCTTTAGAAAGCCAGCTGGTCACAGCCAGTTCCATCCTGCCCATTCCTTATTTATGCAGCGCAAGAGCCTTTCCAGGACCCCTCCCTGCAGCTGCCCAGTGAGGGCATCGATCGCCCTAATGGCATGGTCTGCGGGTGGGGCCTGAGCTGCCCACTCCCCAAGCCTTCCTATGGCTAATTAGCTGAGTTCCTGAGACTCCACTTCACAAATGGAGAACTGGTGCCCAGGGGGCTCTGCTGGGAAGTGAGAGGGGCCTAAGCTTAGCATCATGCCTCTCCGCCCCGCCCCCCCCCCCCACGCCACTGACCCAAGGCTAATAAACCGAGTGTGTGTGTCTATGAGGGAGGTGGTATATTTCTACAACTGTGAATGTGGACACAGGCTGGAGTGGCAGATAGGATGTTAGTTTGTTCCTGAGCTCCAGAGGAAGGGGAGCCTTCACACAGTGGCAGCTCTAGAATTCTCAGATTGGATGGTTTTTTTGAGTGGCTGTGGGGCTACTGAGGGAAATTCTTGGAGTGTGGGCGGTACTACAATTCTCCAAGCCCTCCCTGGCTCCACTACCATGTTTTTAGCTGGGAGCCTTTGTTCCTGACACCTCCCAACTCTGGGTGCAGGAGCCAGGTCCCCACAACTGTGGATGAGGAAGGGTCAGAGACATACTCTGGGGGGAGGGGGGTGCTGGTCCCAGGTTCCTAGTATTTACGAGGGATGCAATCACGTGAAAATGCCTGGCCGGAGAAGTCTTGGATGACCAGGCCCAGAAACAATACCAAGCACAAGCAGCCAGACCTAGTGGAGGGGCGTTGGCTGCCTGGAGCAACAGAGGCAGAAGAGAGAAAGGCAGGGGCATGCTGCCAGCGGTATTTGAACGTACAAGCACTGGAGTGCCCCGATAGAGACAAGGCTGTCCCTCGCCCTTGGGGGCTACAGCTCAGTCAGCACAACGCTGGAAGCCCCTCGCAAGATGTGCCCTGTGCTGCCCCAGGCCTCCGTTTAGGGGATCAAAGATGCTTAACTTTGGAGGAACTCCAGGAGCCTAGATCCCATTAAGTCTCAGAGAGAAACCTGGCAGGACCAATAAAAGTGTGTATGTGAAACCAGCAACATAATGCATGAAACACCATTCACAGCTCCATTTGTTCCGTGGTCTTGTAGAAACACTAAATTATTCATGGAAATAGAACATTAGAACCAACCACTACAAACTACATACCTGTGATCTGTGGTCCTGGAGACCTCTGAGGCCCCCTGCTCAGGGGCAGACTCATGGTGGGGTGGGAAGGGGCATCTGGACACATTCCCAGTTTCCTGGCAGGGTCACACTTCCAGGGAGCTGGGGCAGGGTCAGGTTCTATGGGCCATTCCAGTAGCGAATCTCAGAACTGAGATTGACTTGAAGGTGGAAACTGTCCAGAAGATAGTCCATTGCTCCTGAAACCAGTGTCGGAGCTCCCCTTCCTTCCTCCAATACCTTCCAGGCCCATTGGTAAGCAGAAAACAGCTCTTGATGTCTAGGGAGTTGCCTCTGAGTTGGGGACCAGGAAGCGGCGGCTGCTCTGACCCTCCCCATCCCCCACACCTTCCAAAGGATCAAGTCTTCCGACAGGACCAATCCATCCCCGGCCCACTTCCCTCAGTTTCTGCTCCATTTCCACCTCAGCTTAGTCCCTCGGCTCTGTCCCAGTTTCTCTGCCTGAAGCACTGGAATCTCTTTTCTCTCGGCCCAGCGTGTTCTTTGTTGTTGTTGCTGTTTGTTTGTTTGTTTTTAATTATTTCAAGGGCTAGTTGGAGGGGTTGCCAACATCAGCTCCTCCAGGGCTGGGCACAGACCCTTTCTGGCCCTCCCTCCCTCCCCTGGCCTGAGTCTTTTAGAAGATCCCCCAGTGTGCATCGGTGGGGGTCGGACACCGTGCCGCACCTCTACACCCGCCCCCCCCCACCCCCGTGGCCTGGGGGAGGGGTGTTGTGAACCTAACAGAATTGGCAGTGGGGCTCCCGGGAGGCTACCGTTGGCTGGAGATGGAGCTTCTCCTTAGGAAGCAGAGTCTGGCCCAACCGGACCCAGCTGGGCTCCTACCATGGCCACGATCTCCTCAGCCCACACCTATCCTCCCCACCCGAACTTGGATCCATTCCGCAGAGAATTGACCCCCACCCCCAGGCCGATAGTCCCACCCCTGTTCCACCAGCCCTCGGGAAGAGATGAACCCAGGCCAGACTGGGATCCACACTTTCTAGGGGAGGCAGCTTAGAGAGAAATGAGGGGAGGCCAAGGTCACAAAGGGAGGCAGAGGCAGGATGGTAGTGAAGGGGATAGGAGGGGGTCCACAGGCCCTGGTCTCCCTCCCCAGGTGGTCCTCAGGGGGCGCGGGAGGCGCACTCACCGCCGGGACCACTTGGCGGATGGCCGCCCGAAGGGCCGCTTCCACAGCACGCCGTAGAGCTGCACTTTGGTACTGATGTCCAGCGCGTCCGAGTCGGCCTGCTCCAAGGACGGCGAGGGCGACACCGAGTTGGACTTGGACATGAACATCCCGCCTCAGTGGGGCTGCCCCGGCCCGGCCCACCCACTCCCCGGGACGGCAGGGACGCTAGGTTCCGGGCGAGGGCGGCGGTGTCTGCAGGCCGCTCCGAGCGCCGTCGGGGCGCGTCCCAGCCAGAGGAGACGCGGAGTGGCCGAGTCGGGAGCTGCCGCATTAAAGCGCGCGTGCGAGAGTGCGGCGCCCAGGGGCCCCGGGATGCGGGGCGCGCAGCCTACGGCTCGGGCTCGGGACTGGGGCCGGCCCGGCGGGAACTCGGCGGGGAGGGCGGCTCAGCCTCCGCCAGCAGCATCCCCCGCGCCCCGCCACCTTCCCGCGTCAGCCCCAATTCTGGTGGCCGGGATTGGCTGGGCGGGGCAGGTGAGCGAGCTGGAGGCCGGCCGCGAGCGCCAATCAGTGCTGGCGCCGGCTGGAAGGCCGGGCTCCGTGAGTCCGGAAGGTCCGGGCGGGTCGCTGGGCCCGGGATGCGGCCTCTGCACTTCCCCACCCCCACCTCTCGCGTGGATCTCCTCCCCGGGTTCCTTAAGTGCAGCGCTTACATCGAGTCAGGGGACCACGTCTGCTTTGTAATGAATGGGCTTGGAGCCACCTCTGCAGATCCCTGTTCGCCTCTGGGTGGGGAGGGTAAGGACAAGGGTTTGGGGTCAGACATCCGGGCGTGGAATCCCAACTCAGGCACCGCGTAGCTCCATGAAGCTGCGGTGAGCCTTGGCTTTCTCACCTGAAAAGCACAGGGAGGTGGCCAAGTGAGACCAAAGTTAAGTGTCCGCAGCGCCTGCCCCAGAGTAGGCTGCATCCCGGCCGGCGGCCGCTCCCTGCCCTCCCCGCCTGCTCAGGTGGGTTTCACTTTGCACCGCCGCCGCCTCACGGGGATCAGATTTCTCTTCCCGGAGCTGGGCTGTCTGCGTCGGCATTTGGCACTCCGTGCCAAGCCCGAACTGCCGGCGCAGTCGGTGGCTGTGATTTCTCTGCGCGCCGGGCCCGTGCTCCCAGGGCCGGCGCTCCATCCACTTCCGCTGCTCCCGGCCGCTCTGGGTGTCCGTCCCACTTTCAGGCCGGGGCAGAGACGCCTGTCTGGCCTCTGGGGACCGCCCGCGGGAAGGCTGTGTTCGCCCCGCGGCCTGCCGGCACCGCTCCAACGGCGAAGAAGCGAGCTGGCGCAGGATGAGGCGGCCAGCCAGACTGCGCCGCCTTCTTTCCGGGCCGAGCAGCCGCAGGCCACCTCGGGGCAGCCAGGACCCACGGGCGCCCTTGGGAAAGCCGCTTCCCCTCTCAGGCTCTGGGATTCCTCGTGTGTTAAAGAAGTCCGATTGGAACAGATGTTTGCAAATGAGTAGTCTGAGCCCAATCAGTTTATAGACAGACTTTAACTTGCCCAAGTGAAAAATTGAGGTACAATTGTTACATGATAAAATGCTTAGATCTTAAGTATTTTTTTATGAAGTTTATCTGATGAATGTAGAATAACCACCACCCAAAGCAAAATGCAAAGCATTTCCCTCACCCCAGAAAGTTCCCTCATGCTGCACCTACCTGGTCAACTTCACTGCCCCCCACTCCCTCCCAGGCAAACACTTTCTGATTCTCGACATTTGCATACCTGTTTTTAAATTTAGAATTCTAATGGCTAAAACAGCATTCTCTCTGGCAGAGCCACCATCCTTTGCTCAGCCTGCTTCCCTCATTTATTGCCTGGCTCCTCTTAGGCATCTGGGTTTGCATCCTTACTAGATGCTTCCCCAGGCCTTCCCAGGTGTAACATGTAATATGTCTAGTTAGGATGGGGCCTCCCACAGGGCTCTGGCACCCCTTCCCTAACCAACTCCGGGGCTCCCAAGCCCAGGCAGCATCCCCTTGTTGCTCACTGTCCAAAGGGGCCCGCCCATCTGAACTCTTGTGTCCCTATAGAACATCACAGGCCAAGCCTTAACACAGGGCCAGGGTCTGGGTTCACCAACAGGAGGAGACAGGACTAGGAAGATGAGACCCCATTTCACACAGTTCTGGCTATTTTTTGACATGTCCTAATGCTTGGAAAATCTCCCACTCTGGGAGTCCAGCTTTTCCGAGAAGGAAGCCAGAAAACTTACGTTAGAAGCCTGAGGTGTGGCGTTAACTGGCCAGGGACACCAGGACAGCACTCTGAACTCAAAGTTACAGGTAACCAATGTGAGGAAAAACCATGCCCAGGCATGGGTTTTCTCAGGGGCGGTGGTGCCAAGGACATCTGACTTGCTTTGGGAGTCTGCTATGGCTGCAAGGTTGCGTTCCCCAAGCAGCCAGCAGCTCTGCACCGTGGGTGGGCTCCTGCCCCACACAAACGGCAGCAGCTTCCTCACCGAGTTGCTTCCACAGCGTGGTTTGGGGTGGCATTCCGGGAAGCTTCGCCTCTGGTCAGGCCTGGTTCTCTAGCCCTGCCAATATCCTTTTAATAAAATAGTTCCTTTTCTGCTTAACCAGGGCAGTACCAGCGAGGACTCGGGATGAGCTTGGGAACCATAGGTAGGAAGGAGAAAGGCAGGATGCTTGGAAAAATCATTCTTAAGGAAGTCCTTCCCAAGCAGAAGGGCTGGGTGGAGCCCAGACGGCTCCTGGGAAAGATTCAGTGTCTTCAAAGGAAGACATAGAGCACAGGTTTCTTCGTGGCAAAGAGAAACAAACCTTGCCCTCTCTGCCTGTGTCTGGAGACGACCGAACAGACCTTAACTAATGGCAGGTAAGGCAGGTGGAAACACTCCCCTGAGGCGAACAGCGTGAGTTTGAGGAACCACTAGATGCTTAAGTGGCTTCTGCTTTGCTCAACTAACCTGCCTAGATCATGCCAAGGCAGCCTTGGGGAAGCTGTGTCTGCTTCCTTTGTGCTCTCTGCCTCCACCGGTGGGAGTGCCACACACCTGGCGGACACTTCTTCGAAAAGACCACACAAGCTGAGTGCTGATCCAGTGCCCCGACCACCTGTGGGCCAGGGCTGCCCAGTCTTACCAGGAACTAAGTGAAACCAGTCAGGGCTGGAAACTCAGGGCCCCGAGAGCCCTCCTCGCTCAGACGCAGAGCTGATGTTCAAACATACTATTTATATCTCACCCATTTCATTTAATCTTCGAAACAGCCCCAGTGAGGTACGTACTACTTTTAGTTTTCCAGATGAGAAAAAATGGAGTTCAAAAGGGCTGTCTACCGAAGGTCACTCAGCCAGTCATTTCCTGGAACACGACGGGAGCCCAAATACCTGTTGACTGAGGGAAGCAGCAGGCCGAGGTTACTTGGTTTGGCCCCAGGCCGACGCCCATGCCCACCCCACTGCCGCGGTGCCATGCGAAGGGCCATCTGGGAAAATGCGAGACTCCTCTTTCAGTCTTTCCTTTTTTCTAGCACTTTTCCTCAACTGCCAACTCATCTATCTAAGGCTCCCAGTCCCTGCAGAACTGAGGATGCAATTCTATTTGCACTATGAAAGTCGTTCAGCTGTGTTTAGGGATGAACTCCTAATAACAAACACACATTTTCTTTTTCCTATCGTTCCCCCCCCCCAGCTTTATTCAGATATGATGGAAAATAAAAGTTGTCTATATTTAGGTTGTACAGCCTAATTTTTAAGGTGTAAAATGTGATGATACATGTACACTGGGAAATGCTTACCACCCTCAAGTCTGTTAACACACCCATCCCCTCATATACTTCCTGCTTTAGATCTCCTCTCAGCAAACGTCAAGCATACGATACAGTATTCACTGTACATTAGGTCTCCAAAACTTACTCAGCTGAAAGTTTGTGCCCTTCAGCCAACATCTCCTCATTCTCCCCACCCCCCACCCTTGGTAACCACCATTCTACTCCCTGGGTCTGTGAGTTGGACTTTTAGGGTCCACATGTGAGATCATATTGTATTTGTCTTTCTGTCTCTGGCTTGTTTCACTTAGCTGTGTCCCTTCCAGACTGAGCTCCTTGAGGACAGAGTCCAGGGCATGTACACATAGTAGGTGCTCAACAAACGCTTACCAAGTAGTTTTCACTTGGCCCCTCCCTGCTCAGGTGCTGTAGTTTCTTGTTCCAGTTTGCCTACCAGATGGAGACTGCCCTCTCAGGCCCTCTGCTTCTCCTCATCTATAAAACAGAAGCTGTGAAGTGGCTGAGAATTTAGGTGAAAGCAGTCTTTAATGGCTGACTTGCCACCTGCTTTTCATGTTAGGATGGGTTTAAGTCTAGACTCTGCCATTAACTGTGTGAACTGAGGACAATCACTGGACTTCTCTGAGGCTTCCAACTTGCCTCACGTAGTCCTCTCCCACTTTTCAAATGCCTCTGCCATCTGTCCACAGCAGGACCCCCCGAGGAATCCTCACTCCCCACCGGCACTCCTGTGATCTCCACAAGGCCCAGGGATGATCTTGTGAGCTTCCTGTTTAAAACCCATGGCCGGGACTCCATTCCTTGGACTGCAGCTCCCAACTCCTGACATTTGACAGTCATACCCTCCACAGTCTGGTCCTGAGCTACTGCCCAGGCTCTTCCCGTTGCTCCCCCCGCCCCTGCTCCAGCCACACTGGGTCTCATGTTCTGAGAAGCCACCATGCACCAGTGACGCTTGTATGAAGTCCTTCCGATTGCCACTTCCTCCTCCCCTTTCTGAAGGTTAGAACATCTTTTTATGGAATTGTGTCCCCTTTGGCTGCATTTCTAAGGTCAGGGGTAGGTCTCAGTCTCCGTTATCTGTTGTAGAGCGTGGCTGCCTGAGAAGAGGAGGAGGTGGGGAGACAGACCTGGGAGGGAGAGGAGACAGGGCAGAGGGCGTCACAAACAGGCTGGAAGCCAGTAGGCCAAAGGTCTAAGGGGATGGGCATCGAAGGAGAACAGGTCCCCTTTAATAAGGGAGACCAGAGGGCACAGGAGTGTTGGGGAGGCAGAACCAAAAGACAGAAGGAAGACTGGGCACCCCTCCCAGGCCAGGTCTGGTCCTCTGTGTACAACTGTAACACAGATGTTCGTAAGTGGAATGAAGGGAGCCCTTGGGCCCCAGCCAGGAAGTTGGGGAGACCAGCAGGGATAAGGAAGGAGAGGTTGCCAAGCTCCCCTCGAGGTGCCAGAGGAGCCACCGGAGTGCAAGGATCTGGAAACTGAACTGTCACGTCCATGAGTCATCCATGTGGTGACAGGAACTGAGAGGCTAGCCAAGACCACCTGGCAAGGGGATCCAGTTGGAGCTGAGGCAGGAATTACAAAGACCCTTGCTAGGCCTGATTACCTGCACAATTTTAAATCTGGAAGCTTAGACATCCCCTAGGGAACTGACATGTCTTGTACACCACCTCTTGCCGCGCCCCCTCCCCTTCAGCCAGTGGCACTTCTGTTCAGAGTCCACGTTCTATGCAGAAGTGCTACCAAGGTTTGGCCCACGTAGGTCCTCCTGCTCAGAGAACCTTTCCACCTTCTTCACTAGCTCATTCTGCCCAGCCTTTGAGCTCAGCTCTGGGCACCCCTCCCTTCGGATGTCCTCCCAGGAGTCCCCACTCTGGGTTTCTCTCCCCTCTGTTCTCTGAGCAGCCTCTGCTTCCTTGTCTCCCCATGCTTACCTACTGACAATTGTGTTTCCTTGTTTGAATCCCTCGCTGAACCACAAGCTCTCTGAGGACTGGCACTGATCCTCACTCCCTTTTGTACACTCAACACCTAGGGGTGCCTGGTCCACAGGAAGGGCGCAATGAACTGAACGAAGAGGTGGACAACAAGTGGAGGAGAGATGGGGCTCCACTTACTTCCCAGTCTGCCCTCTGGAGAACGCAGGATCTGCACTCTCCTATGCCTGACAGCCTTTGAGCATCTGATGATGGCTACCAAATAAATTCTGCCCCCCTTAGGGCCTTCCAGACACCTGGCCAGTTCCTTCCAGGCCTCCTCCAGTGTCCTGGCTTTCCATCCCTTCTCCACCGGGCTCCCTCCTCTGGTGACTCTTGAATTTTATCAGGATCCCTCTATAAATGAGGCAACCAGAGTGGGACACATGCTTTCACTCACAATCCTAGCCAGTATTTTTAAAACTGAGCAGTGGCTAACGCTGCAAAAGAAATCAGTAGCTGAGCCAGAAATGGAATCAATTTTCTACATCGGTCACACAGTACCTTACTAAAGTTAGTAAGTACTGGATTAGTAACCTGAACCCTCTTAATTTCTCACCTGTACACTTAGTCCCAGGCCTTTTCTGATTACCAACCTCCTTGCCTAATACTCAAGCAGCACTCACCCCAGTGTAAGACAAAGGTGGGGCTACCCTACTCTAAGGCCAGCAGCTGGCTGTGCCAGGGGTCAGGGCAGCAGCTGGGGCGGTGGGGGGAGGGGGGACACAGACTGGAAGAAAGTGCCTCTCAGGGCAGACCAATTCGTTTAACAACATCCATTTATTGAGAACTAGCTTCCCAAAGCTCATTGTATTGAGGAAGAGGGACAAAGTAAAGACATATTATGAAGCAGATTAAAAGGCCATCAATGCTATAGAAAATTAAATAGAACAGGCAAAGGAGCACTGGGGTGGGGGTGGGGCAGATTACAATTTAAATAGGGCAGTGGGGTGGGGGGGGTGGCTAATGGAAAAGGATGTTGGATCCAGACCTAAAATCAAGGAGGGGAGGGAGCTGGGGGACTAGTGTTCTAAACATAGGGACAATTCTAAACATAGGGACAAGACGACACAAGGTTGCTTATTTCCTACATTAAAAAAACCACACTGCCAGACACAGATCTAGCTTAGAAGAATTGGAACAAAACTAAATAAAATAGGGATCGCTGGCTATCAGGCTAAACCTATGTCCCATCTACGCATTTTGACCTCAAGGAAGCAGGATGACAGGGCTGTTACCGCACTGCTGCCTCCCTGAGATTTCCAAGGTCACTGCTCCAGGCAAAGGAGGGATGCGGCACTCCACCCAAAGACCTCTGTCAGAGATGGCAGGAATCAGAAGAACGTGTCCTTTTTGCCTATTCATAAGAAGTTTCCAGAAAACATATAACTCTGGGCACAATCTTTGTAACTTACTGTAGCACAGGAGATACATACAGAAAGCCCGCACAAAGTGGACCAGGAATAAGAAATGGAATCTAATGACTAAGTATACAAACTGTGTATTAAGTGATGCGCTGCTGTGTATAGTGCTTACCTGCATATGAGTTAAAAATGAGCTCTAGTGCTGAAGTCCTCAGAGGAAGGAAACATTTATCAAATTTACAAATTGCGTTTTTATATGAATCTGTTTCCACAGTCAATTGTCCACAGCTTCTGTGTACTCATATGGCAACTCTGCCCTCTGAAATGAACCCCCTGTGTTGAGGATCCGTGGCCGGCTTCTTTCTAGGAGTGGATAGCTACCTTCATAAATAGTATTTGCTAACAATAATAGCAAAGCAAAAAGAAAAAAGAAAAACCTGCAATGAACAGGTATCATTTGGGATAGTGAATGGAATACTTAATATCCCCCCTCCTTTCCTTCCCTCCTTCTTTAAAGGACGTGCACACAGTGGGTACATCTTTCCTTTGCCCTTCAAAGCTATTTATTACCTTTTCTGCTGTTCAAATGTGGGTCAAGTTTGGTCATCAAACAGAAAAAACAAACTGCCAAGAGGAAAATTAATGAGCTACTCACATAAAGTATGCACTAATAAAAATTTAATATCATAAATCAGAAAACAGCAAAAAAATTTTTTAACCATTCACAATTAAAGTGGAAAGAGACAAAATTATAAGGCAGCCATCTATGGAATGATTCATGTTTACAAAGGATCCAGAAAATGGGACATTTAAAATCACTGTTCAGGCTCCTGAACCAGAAGAACTGCAGTGTTATCTCATGGGACTTCCAACTTGCTAGAAGATGCTATCAAGAAAAGATCAAAGCCAATCAATCTCTTTGTGTTAGGCTGAGCATATCTAGAGAATTCCTAATGGCTGGCTTGTCCCTTCCTACAGGTCATAGATGTCCCTCAGGTCTCCTGAGGTGAATCTAGATGTACCAGGTTCAAAGGGGCCACAGCATCGGTTTTAACTGCATGGCATCTCCAACAGTGCTCCTTGGGTTATGCGAACCCTTCTGTATTGAGCAGAAATTTTCTAACGCAAGCAAGGCTCCCCTGTAGGACACCCACAGAGGGTTCTCACCTGGCATTGTAGCAGTTTTGGATGAATCTGGTCATTATTCTCGGGCTCCCAAGGGGCCCCGGGCCCCATGGGCAGGAACATTCTTTGGGGGCTTGTGCTGTTGGCATACAGTTCCCAGGTTCAGTGACTAGCTACCATGTGCTTGAGGGGCTGAATACACTCGATGCTGGTGTGTCCTCCTAGTTTTAATCCTTGAAAACAAAATAAACCAGGCAGGGACACTTAATAGCAGGCCAGTAGAAAACACAATGACATTTTCTCCTTTCTACAAAGAACTGACCACTCATAGTGGCCAACTCCCTCTTTTTCTCTAAAGGCGATCCAAAGTACAGGGGCAGGGCTGACTCAGATGATTTGAAGAGGGAAATGAAAGAGTGATTTCGGGTTGGGTAGGAAGAGAGAACATGTAGCCTCTGTAGACGGTACCATTTCTAACTCTACACTCCAGTGCAGAACCTTTGCCTTAAAAAAAGAAATCTGGCAATAGCGTGCACAGGAAAGCCACCAGACCTGGAACGTTGCTGCATTGGGGACACAGGGGCTGACTAGCAACTCGCCGGAGAACAGGTGAGGAGAGTGAATCAGCAGTGTTTCAACTTAATTTGCCACTGAAGAGGGCACGGGGAGTCTGAAGAACATCTGTCCCCACCGAGAAAAGGGAGTCAAATCGCAATTAAAATGAACTGTGGTCATGAGGAAGGAAGGACTATGCTTTTCATCATCAACTGCATCTTTGGTAGCCAATAATTCCATCTGTAATCATGGCAGCCACTTAAGTGCCACAAATGTTTTCAAATGTATGAGAGCATTAAGGCATCCACATCTAAGGAGGCAGTTTTAAACAGGACAAAAATGGAACTGAAACGTACCAATAAGTGACCATCAATGTGGCCTCTCCTGGGACACTGCCCACCACGAGCAAGTTCTTTCCCCAGGGAAGGGAGGTCTCGGCTGCGCTGCTTGGTCCCTGCTGCCTGAAGATGCATCTGAGCCCTATCAGGTTAGTATGGCTATTTCTGTCTGCTGACCAGGAGAGAAAAGAGTAGCTCCTGAGGCAGCAGCTTTAAAATCTAGGAAAGCCCACAGCTTCAGAGAGCTGCTAAGCCTTGAAAGGTTTGCCTGTTAATGTGAGGTCCGGAGAGGAAGGCAAATTTAGAAGTTAGATGGTTCAATCCTTGCCAGAGTTCAAGGCCTTAACCAGCAAGATATTCTAGCCAAACTTTTAAGCATGATGGCAAGGCACTGCTAAAAGAGGCTTTGGCCAGCAGAACAAATTTCTCATCATTGCACACAACAATATGATAGAAAGTGCTACTATCCAAACCAGACACTAAAATATGCTATTCATTTAACAAAATAAAACACCCAGGGAGAATCAAGGCGACCATGTCATTTCGAAGGACCAGGTGAAACCCCATGACTCTCAGAAGTCGGTGTTGTTATCAGGAAAGTCACTCACGCTTTCCGTGTTGCATCTTTCGTTGGTTTTAATGTTGTACAGCAGCGGTTGTCAGCCACTATGTAAAACCTAAACCTACTGATGCTACTTTGGTCTACTGCCAGCAGAGGGCTCCCAAGTTCTATTTCCACAGCTGCTGACCCAGTGATAACTCTAAGGAGTAAAGAAATCACAGGCATGCTGGCATATGCGTCTTACAAAACATCTTACAAACTCCTAAACCCACTGCCCTGAAGAAAATAGTCTTGGTTCCCTCTTTATGCCATATGTTTTGAAATGGTACCAAAAATCAAAATAAATAATACAACATCATACACTTATCTGATAACATAAGGTTTACAGGGATTTTGGCAAATATGGAAAAATCATCCTAGTTTGTTACACACTTTAACTATCTCAATTGTTTAAGTTACCAGAATATTAGTGACTGTGTCATCTCACCTATGAGGAAGTACTATTTCAAGGGCTTAACAAAGCTGCATTTGACACAAAGGTAACTTCTTTGAAGGGAATAAGGATCAGAGACAATCTTATCTTCATCACCACAGCTCCAGAACTGGTTGTCCTGACGAGAACCCAACTCACATAAATATTAACATCCCACCAGCAGTAGGCAGCAAATTGCAGGGAGGAGGGAGCGGAGGGAAACGTGAGAAGAAAGGCATGGAAAAGATGAAGAGACGAAAGACATGCTTTCAGTAAGCTTTCAATGAACAGGCAGACACTGGCCAGGTGGGACACATCTTGGCTTTCTTCACCACTGCAGGTGCTTAGGTGACACTGACCTGGCATCTCCCAAGAGAAACCGTGTATTTTGCCAGAGGGACTGCGGGTCAGCTAAGATAAATACTTAAAAAGAAAAAAAAGGACAACATAGGTTTTGGTAACCTTACTTTTACAAAGGCTTTTACAAAGATGTCAGTAAGTATCCAAATTCACTTGAAATTAAATACCACTTAAACTCCAAAGATACTTTCGGATCTGACTGTTCTTGAAGGAAAGCCGCGGCCTGAACCTACTAGCACTTGGCTCCTCATGAGAACGTGTTGGAGGCAGGACTTCTGCAAAGGAGAACTTGAGAAGAAATTCTACTAAATACTAGTCACCTCTTCAGCAGCCAGTCCACCTCTGTCGCTCCATTTGGCAGAACGGCAGGCTGTCTCCAAGGAGGCACGTGCAGACGGAGGTTCAAGTCCTCCGGGCATCCCTCTTCAGTCGATACCTCTCGAGTATAAAGTCATCTTTCAAGGTGTCTTGCCATCATTTTCTTGACTCTCGCCCCAAATCATCTGCAGTTGTCTTTAGCATCTAAGACAGCAGGCATTATGACCTTCTATCAAGGCATGTGGCACAGATGCTAAAGCACCAGTCTTACACGGCGAGAACCATGTTAAAAATCAATGGATAGTGGCAGAGCCTCTAAACTAAGAGATTTAGCTTAATTACAGAACACGGTACTGTCTTAATTACGATTTCATTGTGAGTACGAAAAGTCCTCCACTTTCCTTAAAACTGAATTCCACCTTCCCTGAGAATAGGGTTAAGAGAAACATCAAAACTCAAAATGCCCAGGGCCCTTTAAAAGACAACACAATGGAATGTCTGTATCCACTCGCAATGTGTTGTTTCTACTCAAAAAGCTTTCCGTTAACTCTAGATTCGAATCTCACCTCCCTCCGGACTCTAGGAATACAGATAGAGATGGGCGAGGTGAGACAAGAGACTGAGAAAGTGAGTAGCTGTCATGTGCTGGCTGTTCTCACTGGATGGCAAACGGCCACAGACTGCGGCTGGAACCTGAACGTTTAATGCTGGTGTCCTATTGACAGGATGAGTGGGATGAGGCAACCCAGAACCAGGGCTGCCACCTCCAGGCGGCTGAGGCCTCTCCCTCCAGTCGGGTCAGGTTTGTGACTGTGCCCCATTCCGCCCACCTCAGGGAGGACATGTACTGTGGCAACATAAAGAAATGTCCCGGCAGAGAAAAGCATGGCCACTCCAGTGGCATTGACCTCTGAAAGGGCTTCTTTACTGCTCTGTGAATTCAGAAAAAGAAAGAGAAGAAAAATTAGGTCAAGTATAATCCAGGGTCAGGAAGAAGTCCAAACCAAAAAACACTCAATATTCACAACTAGTGCTATCCAGGACACTGGGGACATCTTGAGATGGAAGCGACTGTGTGTTATTTATGGGAGGCTTCCAAATAAGCGTTTAAGACTACTGGTGATGTCCACAACTGCTTCTTCGGACACTCTTCAAGCCTGGTTGACAGGTCTGGTCTGTATTATTCATGAGATGGAATCAACAGCATTATTAATGTAGATATTAAATTTCATACATTCACACATTTAGGCTACTAATATTTAACAAACATTGCCTATGTACCAGGCCAAGTGCTTGAGATACGGTGGTAATCAAGGTGCATGCCTGCCCTCACAGAGCTCAGAAATGTCTCAACAAGCTAACTTTAGCCTTTCTACTGAAAAAGTGGACCTAAGAACTAAGATAATGAATTAAAATTTTAAGAAAAGATCATGCCATAAATGTAACTCCATTTACTAATGGAGTTACATGTGCCTCCAGAATTATCCTGCATTCCTGTCAAAAGCTCACACTGATGAAGGAAGTGATAAACAAGGTACTGTTTTTAAAGGAATGATGTAGTTCACTGACTGAATAGAAAGGGGTTTCATAGCACCTCATTTGTTAGTGATCCCAATACACAAACCCTTGGTTAACAGGAACTTACCCATCCTTTAACCATCTCATTTCTCAGATGTTCCTTTTAATACAAGGTTTACTATAGCAAATATGAACCAAACGACATTCAGAGGAATCAATGACCTTCAGAAAAAGTATGGGGAGAAGCAGTTCCCATGCCCCAGCCCCGAGTCAGTCTGGCTCTACAATTTTCCTCCTACTGTCTGCCAGTTGACATTTAAGTACAATGGTGAGGGTCGCTGCTAAGAACTGCAGCCCTCGTAGACAGAATTATAAGGCATGGGAAGGTCCCCCAGGGTCTGACCTGATGAATGACTCATGTCACTTCAGGCATGAGGCTACGTTCAGCCCAGTGATGAAGAACTGGCTATTTATTTTATTATTTAAGTACAGCTGGTGTACAATACTGTGCTAGTTTCAGGTGTACAGGATAGTGATTCAATATATATATACCTTACAATGTGTTCACCTCACCATGCAAACTTATCACACCAGTATTAACTCTGTAGTCTGCCCCACTTTTTTAACCCATCCCCCACCCTCCTTCCCCTCTGACAACCATCAGCCTGAGCTCTGTTTCTGAGTCTGAATATTTAATATTCAGAGATGTGAGAGGTGGAAGTAGGAAAATTTGAGTCTTAGCTGAATGCAGACATCTCTGCTCATCCCCTACTCTTCTCAAAGCTGCTGCTTGCTTATCACTCATGCTTCCTGTGCCTACTTAAACATTAAATGTGTATTGTGAGTTATGTATCTATCAAATAAAATTAGCATGTCTGCTTAGGTTTAAGTTATATTATTTTAAAAATAATATATTTGTGCGAATATTTTTGGAACTGATGGGAAAAAAGTTTTTGAATTAAATATATTAAGGAAATGCTCTAAATTTATGAAGAGGATCAACCTGGAATTAAGACATTTACCTTGTAAAGGTTTTTACTCCTGTTTGAGGGGATAATGTAATTAAAAATTCAGCACAAGAGACTGTAAGTTCTGGTAGATCACAAAAGAACTAGACCTTTGTCTACATCAAGTAGGAGTGAGTCAGACTTACCTTACTTAGTCCTAAAAATGTCACCATGGACATAACTGGCGCTGCCAGCGCGAAGACCAGTAAATGCTTTCTGATTCGATTCCGCTCTAGGCCAGCGTGCATTAAGAACGAAACGAGCCCAAAAGCAGCTGGTGCCTGGAAAAAAATGATCTCTCATTACTCCAGAAGTGTGAATTGCTTCTACATTAAGAAGTGCCTGCCATTTGACTGAATTTTCATACCAAAAATAACAAGCATAATACCAAGACTGATTCTGCCTTTTAGGAATTAATGTTCTACGATAAGAAAATATCATATTTGTGGGTATGTTTGTGTGCATATGTGTGTATTTCTTGGATAGTAGGAAAAGAGAAATAGTTTTAAAAAAGCATAAGAAAAACATTTATAAACAAAAAGTACTACAAAATATAGAAGTCTACAGAGAATTTAGCAGTTTGTGTATGACCATAAAAAATAAAATCCTTTCGTTCTGGCCAGGTGGCTCAGTTGGTTGAAGCATTTTCCTGCACACCAGAAGGTTATGGGTTCAATTCCTGGTCAGGGCACGTACCTAGGATAGGGGTTTGATCCCCAATCGGGGCACATATGGGAGGCAACCAATTGATGTTTTTTTCTCTCTCTCTCAAATCAATAAACAAGAATTCTGGTCAAGATGGCAGCACAGGCAGACATGTCTCGCCTCTTTATACAACCACATCAAAATTACAGCTAAAATATGTAACAACCATCACTCAGAACTGTCAGAAATCGAGCTGAAGTCTGACAACCATGGAATTAAAGAAACCACATCCATACAGACTGTGAGGAGGGGCACAGACGTGGAGCAGGCTAGTCCTCACCTACACGTGGTGGATGGAAATTTGAGAGGGATATCTAGGGAGTATGAAGTCCCAGACCCACACCAGGCCCCCCCAGCCCAGGGTTCCAGTGCCAGGAAGATAAGTCCCCACAACTTCTGGCTGCAAAAACCAGTGGGGATTGAGTCAGTGGAAAAAACTACTGGAGCACCAAGCAGTTCCTCTAAAAGAACCTACACATGGACTCACCTACTCAGAGTCGTTCCCTCTGAGCTCCAGCACTGGGGTAGCAGCTTGAAAGGCACCAGTGGTGCACAGGGAGAGACTGAAGTGTCTGGCATTCAGGCGAGCAGAGTCCATTGTCCCTTTTCTAAACCCTCCCCCACAGAGCCTGCAGGTTGGTGCCATATCTGAGACTCCATCAACCTGACTAACAATGGTTATCCCTCGGATATCCCTAGAGACTGTCCCACCCAACTTATAGGCCCACCCAAGCGGCTTTTCCATATGAATGACTGGTCTTGGCTCCTGCTTCACAACTTCCTAAATCCTGTCAAATAAGCAACAACTGGCCTCAGTGAGCTCCAGGGCCAGCACTAGCAGCAGCCAGCCTAGATTCCCAGCTGGACTGTGCCTGGGAATCTCCAAGCCCAGCACAAGTAGCAGCCATCTCAGATTGCCTTACAGCTCAGGCAGGGTGCCCCCAGGCAAAACACAGGTGGGGGCTGACCTTGGCCTGCATCACCCAGGAAACCCCAAGGCCAGCACATCCAGTAGACAGCTACAGATCACATCCAAGCACCACTACCCTGCCCCTGAACACCTGATCCTCCATGGAGGGCAGAGGTGGTGGTCAGTGGTCATAATCAGTCCTTGCAGCTGACTAACCTGGATTAATCCCTCCCATTGATCTGCCAACAGAAACCAAGGCTCAACTACAAGAGAGGGGTATACTCAGCCCACACAAAGGGTGCACCTCAAGTACCCAGCTTGGGTACTAGGGGAGGCTGTGCCACTGGACCCTACAGGATACCTACTACATTAGGCCACACTACCAAGACACGGAGTCAAAGCAGCTCTGCCTAATACGCAGAAACAAACAGGGATGCTGCCAAAATGAGGAGACAAAGAAACATGGCCCAAATGAAAGAACAGAAAATTCCAGAAAAAGAGCTAAATGAAATGGAGATAAGCAATCTATCAGATGCAGAGTTGAAAACATTGTTGACCAGGATGCTCAAGGAACTTAGTGAGGACCTCAACAGCATAAAAAAGATAGTCAGAAACAAAGGATCCACTAATTGAAATAAAGAACAATTAACAGGGGAACAACAGTAGAATGCATGAAGCCGAGAATCAAATCAATGATTTGGAACATAAGGAAGCAAAAAACAACCAATCAGAACAAGAAGAAAAAAGAGCCTCCCAAAATGAGGACAGTGTAAGCAGCCTCTGGGACAACTTCAAGAGGTCCAACAGTAACATCACAGGGGTGCCAGAAGGAGAAAAGAAAGAGCAAGAAATTGGGAATCTATTTGAAAAAATGATCAAAGAAAACTTCCCTAATTTGGTGAAAGAAATAGACATACCAGTCCAGGAAGCACAGAGTCCCAAACAAGATGGATGCAAAGAGGCCCACTCCAAGACACATCATAATTAAAAGACCAAAGGTGAAAGATAAAGAGAGAATCTTAAAAGTAGTTAGAGAAATGCAGATAATTACCTACAAAGGAGTTCCATAAAACTGTCAGCTGATTTCTCAAAAGAAACTTTGCAGGCTAGAAGGGATTGGCAAGAAAAATTCAAAGACATGAAAAGCAGGGACCTACAGCCAAGATTGCTCTACCCAGCAAAGCTATCATTTAGTATGGAAGGGCAGATAAAGAGCTTCCCAGTCAAGAAAAAGCTAGATTATTTCATCATCACTAAACCATTATTATATGGAATATTAAAGGAACTTATTTAAGAAGATCAAAACTATGAACAAAAACATGGCAATAAATACAAATCTATCAACAATCAAATCTAAGAAACAAACTAAGCAAACAAAAAGAACAGAAACAGAATCATGGTTACAGAGAACGTTTTGATGTTGCCAGATGGGAGGTGGTATGAGGGAATGGGTGAAGAGGTGAGGGGATTAAGAAGTACAAATAGGTAGTTACAGAACAGTCATCAGGGTGTGAAGTACAGTGTAGGAGATGAAGTAGCTAAAGAACGTATATGCATGATCCATGGACATGAACAATGGTGGGGGGATTGCCCACGTGAGTGGGTGGTGCTGGGTAAAGGGGAAGCAAAGCAGGAAAAATCAGGACAACGGTAGTAACATAATCAACAAAATATAATCAAATAATATCAATAAACAAATCCTTGGGTGAAGATTAAAAAAAAATAACCCTTTCAAGTAAAAGTTTAAGAAAATGATAACAAAAAAGCAGCTATGACAGACTTATTCAATTCTCTTAAATGGACAGCAATCATGAAAATAACTAAAAAAATTTCCCATTCCAGAAAAACATTAATGATCAAAGATAAATTTTAACTATGAATATATTCAATATTAAATCTTACACCAAAATTTTGCTTACCTTATGTAGCATTATTGCCACAAACACAATTAACTGAACACTAGTCTGTGAAGTAGAAGCTGCTGCTCCCAATGCAACACCGTCGGCTATATTTGAAAAAAGCAAAACATAAAACACTATAAATAACAACTATAACAGTGTAGTGCCTGACCGTGTGGGCTGTAGAGACAAGTAGAGCTGGATTTGACCCTGGGAAGATTACTTAACCTTTGTGAACTTTTAGCCTTCTCAGCTCTAAAATGGATTCAATAAAGTATATATTGTTAGGGTTTTCATAAGGGTTAACTGAGATAGCATATGTAAAGTGCTAAGCACCTGGCCCAGAATATTTACTATGTCAGCCATTACTGTTGATACTATTGGGAAAAGTATGATGCTCAAACAATCAAGTAATAAGCCCTGGCCGGGTAGCCCAGTTGATTAGAGTGTCATTCCGATACACCAAGGTTGCGGGCTTAATTCCAAGTCGGGGCACATACGAGAATCTACCAATAAATACATAAATGAGTGAAGGAACAAACTGATGTTTCACTTTCTCTCTCCCTTCCTTTGTCTCTCTAAAATCAATTCTTAAAAAATCCACTGATAATCAAATTGTAATAACAGAAATATCAAAGAATTTCAAAGGAAGTAGCTCCGCATCTTGCAGATGCAAAACCAAAATAAATACACAGGACTCTGCATGGTTGACATATCAGTAAATGTTGGTTGAATGGATGAATTTTTCAGTTAGAAAAGCATGTGATACTAGAAATGTCCAGATAATAGTGTACCACCTTTCAGTCTTTGTTTGTCACTGACAGAATCCTACTATGGGAAAGGTTTGGGGTTACGATTCTAAGGCATGCCCAGTCAGCAATGCTGAGACTTCTGTAGTCTACAGCCCCCCTCTGCCTACCCTGACACTTGGGGTATGTACTGGGAGCAGCGCTGTCCAGCACAAAAGTGCTGAGGCTCTTTTAAAGATGAGACTCGGGTAGAGATCAGCAAACTTCGTAAAGGACCAGATAGGAAAGTTTTTATTTTATTTTATTTTTATTTTATTATTTTATTTTATATTTCATTTTATTTTATTAAATCCTCACCTAACAGTATGTTTACTGATTTTTTTGAGAGAGAGAGAGGAAGGGGAGGAGAGAGAGAAACATCGATATAAGAGAAACATAGATCAGCTATCTCCCTTACAGACCCCGAAAGGGGACTGAATCTGCAACCTAGGTGTGTGCCCTGACTGGGGTCAAACCCGCAACCTTTTGGTGTACGGGACAATGCTTCAACTAAATGAGCCACCTGGCCATGGCCAGATGGGAAATATTTTAGGCTCTGTGGGCCATTTGGTCTTTTGCAGCTACTCAACTCTGCCATTATTGTATGAAAGCAGCACAGATAACATGTAAACAAGTAGCATGGCTTCATTCCAATAACACTGGTTTTTAAAATATTTTATTTATTCTTAGAGAGATGGGAAGGGAAGGAGAACGAGAGAAACACTGATTGGTTGCCTCTTGCACACACCCTGACTGGGGATCGAACCAGAGACCTTTCACTTTGCATGGTGATGCCCAACCAACTGTGAGCTATACCAGTCAGGGCTCTTCCAACATAACTTTATGTATGGACCCTGAAAGTGGAATTTTATGTAATTTTCATTTGACATGAAATAACCCTTTTTTTCCAACTGATAAAAAATGTAAAAACCATTCAGTATGCCTAGGCTCATGCTTGCACTGGAGGACTTTATTAAGCACCCCTTTCCCTGAAGGCCAGCCCAAAAGTGGTTCATGTGGATGGTCGCTGTGATGTAAACACTCAGCCTCTCACTGTACAGCAGACAAGAGAAGGGCTCCCTACCTGCAGCATGGACGACCAGACCCAGTGTGGTGGTGATTTTGGAGTTGCTAGACCTTGCTGCTTCTGGATCTAGGTTAAAAAAGCAAGGCAGCCATTAAGCAATGTGAAAGAGAACTGTGAGAGTACTGACCTGGAGGTAGAAGCATCCTTTGAAAACTCTTAAAGCAGGTTATTTTTCTTACTACTGTCTTTTTTCTTCTGCTTCAAATCCTTAAAAGTTTCCCCTGTCCTGAAGAGGTGGACGGGAGAAAACTCTTCATTTGACCCAGTGACCTCCCACGTGCTCACTGCTACAAGCAGTAAAAACAGGAACTCACACACACATTCACACAAATAACGCACCTGTTTCAAGGGCTGACTCCCTTCTGGAATTTGCCTGCTTTAGATCATTCTCCTGTGTCTTTGTGTTTTTTAAATTTTGTCCAGAGTTTAGAGTTATCTGGTAGGGAGGTTAGTCTGACAGGAACTTACTTGCCCCCACTGAAAGCAGAATGCTAAAGCCATTAATTTGGATCATCTAGTCAAGGTATTGTCTGATTTCTTCTTTTAGTTACTTCTTTTTCCCTTCCAACTAATAAACAAATCAAAATTTACGCCCTAGATTTAACAGTCATTGATGATTTTTGCCTAAGCCAATTTTTACTATGAAGCTTGCAAAAATGATGATTTTCCAACTCCGGCATTCTTTGTACACTTACCAGCTGGCATTCAGCATTCTACTGTGAGCAAGTACGCTCCCTTTCCCTTCTACTTTTTTCCTCCCTCCCTCCCCCCAACCTCCTACCTTACCTACCCCCACTCCTCAGATGAACTCATTGATTCCCATTTTGTCAATGCTTTACACTTTATTATTATTCTTAATTATTTTGGTGCTCTGTCTTATTATCTGGCCAGTTGGAGCCCCTTCAAGCTGGTTCATCTATCCTGTGACAGATTTCCGGCTTCTTCCTTCTTGTTGTTTTTATTTTTTTTTACCATTAGATGTTCCAAGCTCATTTAGTGCCCACTTTGCCCCTGTCCAGAATTAGTCATTTCTCCGAAGAACCCTAATATGTTCATTGCTAGTGGGGTGTCTTTCCTTCTAGGCCCTCCCTGCAGACAGAGCTAGGAGATGCATACCTAAACACACACACATACGCCTTTACACATATAAGTTTCAAAAATCATGAGTCCAATTGCTCCAATTCTAATCTAATCCATCCCTACAGGGGTTCTTTCTTGCTTTCTCCCATCCCATATGTGTATGTCCCCTCTTCCACAGTGAGAACGCTGTTTCCACCAATAGCAACACATTTACTCATTTGCTTAATCCTATGATACACCTACCACAGTTTTAGAATGTTTTGCCCATACCATTACAGAAAGCAAAGCATAGTAAAAAGAGTTCAGTGCTTATTCATGCTTCGTCCCCAACTCCATCCAAAACTAAAAATATATAAGCAAATACTACAGTCATGAGTTACCTGAGTTAGGTTTTTTAAAATATATTGATTTTAAAATTATTGATTTTTTAAAAGACTAAAAATATATAAGCAAATAAAAAGCAACACATACTAAATAGAGTTCACTGTTTATTTATGCTTCTTCCCCACCTCCACCCAAGACTAAAAATATGTAAGCAAATACTATGGTCATAAGTTACTTGAGTTACATAAGTTAGGTTTTTTAAAAGTATTGATTATGCTATTATAGTTGTCTCAATTTTTCCCCCATTGCCTCCCTCTGCCTGGTACCCCCTTCTCTCCAGCAATCCCTCCCCCTTAGTTCATGTCCATGGGTCATGCATATAAGTTCTCTGGCTTCTCCATTTCCTATACTATTCTTAACATCCCCCTGTCTATTATGTAGGTACCAATTATGGTTCTTAATCCCTACATCTTTCTGCCCATTCTCCCCCTTCCACCACCCAGCTGATAACCCTCCAAATGACCTCTATATCTATGATTTTGTTCCTGTTATGATTGTTTGCTTAGTTTGTATTTTTAAATTGAGTTGTGAATTTGTTGCCATTTTAATGTTTATAGTTTTGATCTCCTTTTTCTTAAATAAGTCCCTTAAACATTTCATGTAATAATGGCTTAGTGATGACGAACTCCTTTAGCTTTACCTTGTCTGGGAAGCACTTTATCTGCCCTTGAATTCTAAATGATAGCTTTGCTGGGTAGAGTAATCTAGGTTGTAGGTCCTTGTTTTTCATCAATTTGAATACTTCTTGCCAGTTCCTTCTAGCCTGTAAGGTTTCCTTTGAGAAATCAGCTGACGTCCTTATGGGAACTCCTTTGTAGGTAACTAACTACTTTTCTCTTGTTGCTTTTAAGATTCTCTCTTTATCTTTCACCTTTGGCATTTTAATTATAAAGTGTCTTGGAGTGGATCTTTTTGCATCCACCTTGTTTGGGACTCTCTGTGCTTCCTGGACTGGTATATCTATTTCCTTCATCAGATCAGAGAAGTTTTCTTTCATTATTCTTTCAAATAGATTCTTAATTTCTTGTTCTTTCTCTGCTCCTTCTGGCACCACTGTGATATTATTGTTGGACCTCTTGAAGTTGTCCCAGAGGCTGCTTACACTATCCTCATTTTTCTGGATTCTTTTTTCTTCTCATTGTTTTGATTGGTTGGTTTTTTTGCTTCCTTATGTTCTATATCATTCATTTGATTCTCAGTTCATCCACTCTAATGTTGTTTCACTGTACATTGTTCTTTATTTCAATTAGTGAATCCTTGGTTTCTGACTCTTTTTTATGCTGCTGAGGTCCTCACTAAGTTCCTTGAACATCCTAATCACCAGTGTTTTGAACTCTGCATCTGATAAGATTGCTTATCTCCATTTCATTTAGCTCTTTTTCTGGAGTTTTGTTCTGTTCTTTCATTTGGGCCATATTTCTTTGTCTCCTCAATTTGGCAGCCTCCCTGTGTTTGTTTCTGTGTATTAGGTAGAGCTGCTTTGACTCTCTGTCCTAGTGGTGTGACCTATTGTAGAAAAGGCCCCTGTAAATTGTGTGAGGCAGAGCCTTAAGGTAATTGCCAGGGTAGGGTAACCCACTTCATGGCTTTGTGACTCTGTGTGGGGGGAGGGCTCAGAGAGGGCACAATGCTGCTGCCTGGTTTCTGGAGGTTTGCCTGGCACCTGTCCTGTGTGACTGGCACCCTTCCAGCTGTTGCCCTGGTGCTGAATCCCAGAGTTGGTAGGTCTGTACACATTTTAAGTCCATGCAGGCCCTTTAAGCAGTCGCCTGAAAATCTGGCAGTTTCTTCTGCCTCTCCAACCCCCACTAGTTTTTACAGCCATAAGTTGTATTTCCTGGCACTGGAACCCTGGACTGTGCAGTCTGGCCTGAGGCTGGGATCACTTGCTCCCAAGGTATCCCTCCCGATTTCTATCCACCACACATGAATGTGGGACCACCCATTCTGCCGCCACCACCTCTCCGCAATACACTTGTCCATGACTCCTACCGGTCTGGATGAACGTGGCTTCTTTAAATTCTTGGTTGTCAGACTTCCATACAGCTCAATTTTCTGATGGGTCAAGGTGTTATTTGTTTTGAGGTTTAGTTGTAATTTTTTCTGTGGTTGCACAAGGAGGCAAAGAGTGTTACCTACTCCTCTATCTTGACCAGAAGTCTGAGTTAGTTTTTTAAAATCCCCTTCAGTGTGATTGTGTTACTCATTTAAAATACAGTTCATCTGTTTCAGTTAGCTCCCCCATCATTGTTGATTTCATTTAATTTTGAATAGGGAGAATATTAACATGTTTCCAAAAGTCAAAACTACATCAGAAAGGCCAGCCCAGGGAAGTGCCATATCCTCCTAAAACCCTTCCACCCTATCATAACCCCACCCCCACAGGTAACCAACTGCGTTTTCCAGCTGATCCTCTGTTCCTTTGTTTTGTAAAAATAAACATATATATTCTAATCATCCCTTCTTTATTACACAAAATACAGTATATGATAGAAATAAATTTACGTTTTTGCTTTTTTATTCACTTAATATCTCCTGGAAATCTCTCCCTATCAGTTCACAGAAATCTGATTCCTTGTTCTTTTTCATAGTCACGCAGAACTCCATTACATGGGCATACCACACTTCGTTCAAGCAATCTTATAACTGGACATTTAAGTGGTTTTACAATGATAAACAGTGCTGCACTGAATAATATTGTGCATAAACATTTTCATAAGGGAGCCACATTATCGCATTATCAGTATAAAATCCTAACGTGGGATTTTTGGCTAAACATACATGTAGTTTTGTTAGATATTGCCAAATCCCCCTCATAGGAACTATACTATCTTGCATTCCCGCAGGAATAAATGAGAGTCTCCGTTTCACCACAGCTTTGCCAATAAAGCGTATTGTCAAGCTTTTGAATTTTTGCCTTACAGGTGAGAAATAGCATCTCAGCAGAGTTCTGATTTGCAATACTCTTATTTTAAGTGAAAGTGAACATCTTTTCATATGCTTAAAGTTCATTGTTATATCTTTTTATGAACTATCTGTTCATGTCTTTTGCCTGCTTTTCTCCAGTTCTTTTTAGGCCAAGGATTATGAACCTGAGCTCCACAGAGGAGAGCACATGGAGAATGCAGGGGTGACTGTGGCCTTAGCTTGGGAAAAAAATACATTTTTATTTTTACTAACCTCTTTTAAATGCTAAAAATTAGCATTTCCTTTAATTACGAACGTATATAATAAACCACAAGTAATATCTGCACTACCTACACTTTTTTGTCCAAACCCAGATAATTTCATAGTATTTTACAGTTGTTGTAGATATCTTGACATTATTGCTTTCACTCATCACTACTTTAAATTAAGGGCTTATAGAACTGCTGCCGCATCACCTAATTAGTCTTCCTGTCTATAGATGCTCATGTGACAGAGCCAGGCAACTATCAGGCATCTCTGTACCTAACAGTCATTTAGCTGTCAGACAGTAAAAGTCATGGGATCGCTGCCCACTGGAGACCAAGATATCTGTGCCGCTTTCCCGTAGTTCCTATCTACAAAAATTCTATCAATATATTTGAAAAGATGTATCTCTAAAACCCTATGTCTATTATAACTCTTTCAAATTGATTTCTATTTTGATGGCTTCAAAGTTGTATCACAGATCAAAATCCATCTTTATTTAATACAAACCATATCAAAGATGTTGACCTCACCGAAGATGAATTCAGTGATCTTAAGACAAAAAGTTACTATGACTGGAGTTAAATTTAAAAAGTCTTGGAGAATTCTAGTTGTCCTTGAAAGAAACGTGCTTACATACATTTATAAGAAAATACCTTTGTGAATCAGGGTTTTCTACACTGGTGACCAGTGAAAACAAACACCCAAATGAAATGGATGTTCAACTTGACACTCGCGTTACCTTGGCAGAGCCCCTCTCACATTTTGATATTCTCAGTCAAGCTAAGCGATGGTAGTAGCTGTCACACAAATACCCTGAAAAAGAAAACCTAACCTTGCTTATAATTTAAATGTACGATCTCATTATTTAATGCACTGATAAAGAAGACGTATTACTAGGTCACAAATTTGTATTATGCTTTGGTAACTATATTTCAATATAATTGGTTTTCTCTGTTCCCTATGCGCCATGTTTTACATGTTTAAAAACATGACTCCAAGAAAACGTCCACAGGCTTTATACTACCTAAGAGCCCCATGGCACAAAAAGGGTTAAGACTTCTGCCCCAGACTCTTCAGTAAACTGACGGTTTTAGGATCATCAGGTAGCACTCAATAAACACTCTCGCGTCACATGTCACGTGTCACAACTCACTAGCGCCCGCAACTGAAGAAAATGCTCGCAGGACCTGAAGAAGGCAAGAGTTTTAACCCTAAGTCAGGCCCGTGCCACACATTAAAACATTCAATGTTTGTGATATGCTAAACTGCACGTTTACTGCAAGCCCAGAAAGCCTTGGAATCACTTACCATCAGTGGAATGCACGTGGGAGCTGCCGATCTGGTCCACCAGCAACATGAAAACAAAGCCCAGGACAAGGGAAACACCAATGTAGGCATGCAGCTGTGTGTGGTCATGGCCGTGCTCACGTTCATGGGCAACTGGTCCTTCTGCTGCTTTGTCTGATGCAATCACATTCTGTGTTTCACTCCCTTGGTGGTGTTTTCCTAGAGCAGAATGAAGCATAAAGAGAAAAAATGCTTTCCTCTTAAGACATTTTCATGTAGAAGCGTCCATTCTTTTATGTTTCAAGCTCTACTTACTTCACTGCAAAATCATCCATTTCCTATATTGTAATCCAGCTAATCATAAACTCCTTCACGTTAAAATTCATGATGAAAAAATTCCCACGTGTCTTCTGCTTTTGGCTATTAATTGCCTATTCTCTCAAAACCTAGGAAATGGAAGCAAATCACCAAGCAAGCAAGCAATTATAATCCCAAGGAATATTATCCCCAAATCCTCACTTTTGGCTAAGAAATTCATACCAATCTCATCAGAAACTGCAGTAAGTTTTGCTTTGATGAAAACAGGTGAATGAAGAGCAGTAACAAAAGTAATTACAATCAAATTCATCTAGTTTTATACCTAGGTTGATATTAAAACTGCAGACAAAGAGCAAACTGAATATAAAACTTTTAGCTTTAAAAAATATCAGGAGGAAATCACTAACTAGAAAGCAAAAAGGGAAGAGCAGTTTAAAAGAAGCAGAGCCTGCAGTCTAAATTCAGCTCTAGAACTATCATGATTACTGGGGGTTCTGAATTATAGTAGTGACACCTCACCAAGAAATACTACTAGTTTATATTCACACATTTGACACTCAAAGCATAAATGCTTCAAGGCCAGAATCCTTATAATTTTTTTTTAAAGTGTAAATGTACAGCAAAATGACAGAGAAAAGCCATAAGATAGTAAGTGCACCTCTCTCGCAGAAGTGAGTGGGAAATCTATGCTGGATCAATGCACATGAGAACAGTCTCGATGACTGTCTATGAATATATCACATTTATATTTAGGTCTTTGACCCAACAGCCTGCTTTCCTAAACGTGTTCCAAGGAATTATGTTGGTTTCAACTTTCAGCTTCACAGTTAACAAGTACTGCAGTACTCAATAAACTATGTTCTTAAAATCTGTTTCTATAGAAAGACAGTTTTCTCACATGAATGCTGGTAACTAATTCCAGTGGTTTTAGAGCTATAATTACAGAACATGTGAGAGATGCCTTTTTACATTAATTAGTATTTAATAGTGCTTATTAAAGTCTCAGAGCACTTAGTTAACACAGTATACTGAGCTCTGGAAAAAAAAAATCTGTTAATTATCATAATTGCAAAGTCCATGGAAGAACTAAGCCATAGGCTGTTGTAACAAGTAAACAAACTCCTTTATTTAAATTTAGAGAAAAGTTGGTTTGATCTACAAATAAAGAAAGAGAGGGAAAAGGTGAGGGGAGAAAAGGATTAAGTAGTAGAAACTATAATGATTCTAACTAAACTAATCAGTATGAAGAGAGGTATGGAAAATTTGGAGACAGCTTAGTTTAAATAAGCTAATATCGTGGTCAAGCTACCTAAAAATATTTACTTTTTATAAAGAATGATGGAGACTTCCAGTGCTGGCCAAATGGATTAAATCCACTATAGTCTCAATCATGTACTGACTAAGACCAAAATTCTATTCAAAAAACATCTAACTACCTGAAGACTATAAAAAGTAAACAATATTAAGAAGAGAGAGGGCAGCAAAAGCTTCTAAAGAACCAAAGGACCAGGAAAAGGGGCTGCTGAGAGGTACTGGTATGGAGGGAAGTCCCCACTCCCCTTTTTCCCTTTCCCCCTTTTTTCTTTCCCAGCCTGAACTTGAAAGCAGCCCCAGTGGCAGAATGCATGGCAGTAATGCAGGCATTAAACCCCAAGAAAAATCCCATCTTTCTGGCCATAGTAACTAAGAAAATGGTCTCAATGGTCTGAAAAGTATGGAGGGAAATTCAGTTATTCTGTTCACTTTGTTCCAAAGGCAGCCCAGGTTCCATGCAACTGTGCAATGAGCACAGGCAGCTAAAACTCCTACAGAAACTTCTTCTGGGTCCCTTGGGAGCCAGAAAGCATGAGAGAAATACTGGAAAAAGAGCCAGAGGTGGTGTCCCCCTAACCTGATGTATAAATGACCCAAGTCCGAGACTCGTCCCTGAACTCTGCAGGGACATGACATATCCAAAGCAGCATTGCAAAGGCTTTGAAAATTGAACTAAAATTGGAAACATCACCCAAAAAAGGCAACACTGAACTGGCAGTCTGAACCCAACCAGGGTAACTGCTTACTGAAATGAAAGAAATAAACATCTACAGAGGATTTTGAAAGAACCCAGAGTCTCAAATTCTTGTATTTAAAATGACCAGAATACAATCCAAAATTACTTGACATACAAAGAAAAAGGAAAATATAACCAATTACACCAAGGGAAAAGATAACCAACCCAGCCCCGATATAACTCAGATACTACAATACACAAAAGACTTTAGAGCAGCTGAAACTATGCTCTCTGAGGTAAGCACACTTCAAATGAATGGATGTCATCAGCAGAGAAACAGAAAGTATAAAAAGGAACCAAGTAGAAATTTTGGAATTGAAAAATATAATATCTGAAACAGTAAGTTCACTGAATGGGCCCAACAGCAGAAAGGAGAAAACAGAGGAGAGAATCAGTACACTTAGCTACCAGGGCGGAGTTAAACAGGACCAACAGGGATCACACAGGTCCCGAAGTACAAAATATTTACCATCTGACTCTTCACACAAACAGCTTGTCAACCCCTAGTCTAAACATGTCAATCAGAAGACAGAGACTGTCAAATCAGATTTAAAAACATGACCCAACTGTATGCTATTCACAAGAAACCCACCTGAAATATAATGAATGACGAAGATTACAGTGAAAGGCTGGGAGAAGATATACCACGTAAACACTGATCAAAAGAAAGCTGGAGTGGCTACGTTAATATCACATAAGGTAGACTTGAGAACAAGGTCAATTCAGCAAGAAGACATAGCAATCCTAAATGTGTAGGCACCTAGCCAAAGAGGTTCAATATGCATAAAGCAAAAACTAATAGGACTGAATGAAGAAATAGATGGATCCACAATTGTCCTTGGAGACTTCAATACTCCTATCTCAGTAATTAATAGAACAATTACAAAATCAGTAAGGATATAGAAGACCAATATTATCAAACAACTTGATCTAACTGAAATTTATAGAACACTACCAAATAACAGCAGAATACACACTCTTTTCAGTGTGCATGGAACATTCAGCAAGATAAACCATATTCTGGACCATTAAAAAAAGCATTTACAAATTTATAACTATTCAAATCATACTAAGTATGTTCTCTGACCATAAATAATGAAATTAAACTAGAAATCAGTACAGAAAGAATCTGGGGAAAGGGTTGAAAATTAAATAACACTTCTAACTAACATATAAGTCAAAGAAGAATTTGGAAGGGAAATTAGAAAATATTTTGAACAGAATAAAGATAAAATTATAACATATCAAAATTCCTGGGATACAACTAAAGTAATGGTTGGAGGGAAATTTATAGTATTAACTGTTTATACTAGAAAAGAAGATCTCAAATCAATAAGCATCTACCTAAAGAAAGTTGAAAAAGAAGAGCAAATAAAGCCTAAGGCAAGCCAAAGGAATTATAAAGAGCAGAAATCAATAAAATAGAAAGCAGAAAAATCAACAGAAAAAAAACCCAATTAAGTCAAATACAGTTCTTCAAAGAAAAAAAAAGACTGAAAAACCTCTAGCCAGAATGACCAAGTTAAAATGAGAGAAGACAAATTATCAGTATCAGGAATGAAAGAGAAGAAATCACTACAAACGTGAAAATGATAATAAAAGATTACTGTGAATAACTTTATGCCCATAAATTCTTCACCTCAGAAGAAATGAATCAATTCCTTGAAAGACACAAGCTTCCAAAACACACTCAAGAAGAAACAGAGAACTTGAATAGTCTTATATCTATTAAAGAAATGGAATTCACAGCTAAAAACCTTCCAACATAGAAAACTCTAGGCCCAGATGGTTTCACTGGTAAATTCTAGCAAACATTTAAGGAAGAAATATTTTCTATTTTATACAATCTCTTCCAATATATAGGAAAGAACACTTCTCAATCCTAAGAGACCAGCATTATTCTGATAACAAAAACCATATAAAAACCTGGTAAGAAAGGAAAACCACAGGCCAATATTCCTCATGAACAGACACACAAAAATCCTCACCAAGATATTAGCAAACTGAATCCGGCAATATACAAAAAGGATAATGCACAACAGCCAAGGGTGAGGTGGGGAGGGTGGTATATGCGAGTTAGTTGACATTTGAAAATCTCTCCATTTCACCACGTTAACAGACTAAAAAAAAGCACTTGACAACATCCATTTAAGATGAAAAAAACTCTCCACAAAGTAAAAATAGAAAAGTTTCCTTAACCTGAAAAGGGATCTATAAAAAACTTACATCTGCCCTGGCTGGTGTGGCTCAGTGGATTGAGTGTCGGCTGCGAACCAAAGGGTAGCCAGTTTGATTCCCAATCAGAGCACATGTCTGGGTTGCAGGCCAGGTCCCCTGTAGGGGGCGCTCCAGGGGCAACCACACATTGATGTTTCACTCTCCCTCTTTCTCCCTCCTTCCCCTCTCTCTAAAAATAAATAAATAAAATCTTTTTTTTTTAAAAAAAAAAAGGTCAGTCATATTCTGAAAGACATAAATTCATACATTATTGCAAAATAAATCTTAAGTGGTACTCATGAATCGGGACATTCAATGTCAAAGATTTGTAAAGATATATTTTAAGAACGCTTCTCAGGGAAGACTCCATGGCAAACTTGAACTGAGTTCAGAAAAAAATACCATTAAGCTCCTTTCAACCTTCCATGTCAATGACACGTCTCAAAGAAGGCCTTTCTCACTCTCACCCTCAAGAATATCTTCATAAAGTGCGTGTACTCCCTCGGGCACGATGACCGCCAGTGCAGTTCCACAGAGAAGGCCAGCACCCAAAACAGTCACCAGCTTTAGTCGCTCCTGGAAAGGAAACACAAGGAACCGTTGAAAAAATTGAAAAACCGTTGAATGAATGGAAAAAAGTTCTGAAGTAGCTAATCAAGACTGTGAGCTGTTCATTTGTGAGACCAAAATCTACAATGGCCAATGAAAATGAAAAAGAGTCAGCTTCCTGAATAATTAATGCCAGTTAAAACATGAAGATGACATTTTAAACTTAATTGTATTTAGTTATTTATTTTTAGAGAGAGGGGTAGGGAGAGAGAAAGAGAGGGAAACATCAATGTGTGGTTTCCTCTCATGCGCCTCCTACTGGGGACCTGGCCTGCAACCCAGGCATATGTCCGGACTGGGAATCGAACCGCCAACCTTTGATTCACAGGTCGGCATTCAATCCACTGAGCCACACTGGCGGAAGATGACATTTTAAAATTTGCAAGCTTGGCAGTGATATAGCAAAACTTGTATACTGTCTATAATAGGTAGAAATAAGCACACTTGTCTAACACTGGAAGGAATATGAATTGCTGTAATCTATTTGGACCACAATTTGGCAATTCAGATTTAACGTCTCAAAAATGTGAATTCTTTGATTTCAAAGCAATTTCACTTCTAGAAATTCACACTAAAGAAAGAACTAACTATACAAAGATGACCACTGTACTTGTTAACAGTGCAAACCCCCAAAACACCTAAAGAAAGAAGATCAGCTAAATCAACTAAAATACTTCATCACAGTACCACAACACCCAGCCATTAAAAATTATGATATAGGTCTATAGAAACTCATAATGCACTGCTATGAGGAAAAAGCTGGTGGCAGACAACATGGTTTTTGTTTTTTGATAATCTCATATTTTTAACAAGTACACATGTAAGTACAAGTATAAATTAAATGTTAACAAATCTCTTACTTTATAATTTATAACATAATTTATAAAATATTTACAATTTATATAAAATGAACATGTACTACTCACACAACAAAAAATTGTGCTTAGTTCAATATTAAAGTGTTCTATGGTTTTTTTTAAACCGCTTACTGAGGTATGACATACAAAAAGCTGTAGATATTTAACAAATACAACTTGACGTGTTTGCCATAAACAGTTTTTAACCAAATAAATCCCTTTTTTTTGTTTAACCCAGATTTCTTTGGGAGTTGCCTCCTGACATGCAAAAATAAAAGGATTACGTTTCGAAACTTCCTGAAGCTGTGGCACATCCTATAAGGCCTCCTGGAGTCTTCACAGTGTAAAAAAATTATGTATGTTCCTCATGAAAAAGTTGAAATAATTTAATGTTATATCATGGTATATCATGTACTTTAATGGTACATCAATTTAAATCAATTAAATCATCAATTTAATGGTATATCATGTACTTTATTTTTCTATTTACTTTCCTTTATGAGGTTAGCAAAATACGAGTGGATGTGTGAGCTCTGATGTACTACTGAACTTGTGTCTATGAGGCTGGGGAAATAAATATATGTGTATCGCTATGGGAAAATGAGTTCTTAGCTGGAAGGCTGAAGTATTACCTCCTCCTTGTTTGAGAAAGAGGAAGTGATCTATAGGTCATTGTGCCTCCCATTTGGGAAGAAGAAAGGGATCCATAGGTCAGTCATTGTGTCTCTACTGAAAACAAGGGAACTGCAGTTGCTGACCAGCACCAACTAACACTTGCCATAGAGCAAAAGGGGAATTCCCACAACCTGAGCACACAGGCCAGGTCAGCCCTTCAAACATTTAGGATGGCCATTATTAGCAACATATAAACTGAGAGGATTCTAAATGTATCCAGTGGCTGGGCACTGGCTTGGGAGATACCACTGATTCCATGTCCAACTTAGTTAACAATTTAGTACCTCAACTTTTCTTCTGTAAAATAAGAATATTTCTACATGTCTTGTGAAGATTTAGGAGGAAACAGAATAAAGTGATTAAAGCATTTCAGAAAAATGACACCAAAGAACTGGTGTTACTATTTTAATATTTAATACTGAGCTATTCTAAGAGTCTTTGTCTTTTCCATGTTACTAAACTCACCAATGTTGCTAATCACAGCATTCATTTGAGACAAATTGTCAGAGCATGAACAACACAAGATGGAAAACCAGCTCCATTAGGCACAGATTGATAGGGCAATTAATTAATCTTTTCATCATTCTCTCTAATCAATGAAAATATGAATAGAATACTTTTGCAATCTTGGGTTGGCAAAATTGCTTAGCGAGAACACAAAAACACAAAATTCAACATCAGAATTTAAAACATTTGCTGATCCATTAAAAAATGAACAGACAAGCTACATACTGGAAGAAAATGTCAGCAATACATATGATCTGTGGCGAATGCTGTGGTAACACTGTCCCCATGAGCCCCCTTCAGGTCAGAGACACTGTTCCCCCAGCTGCTGGGAGTGTTGCCTACCACTGTCTCACAGATGAAACCCCCTGAGGAATTGACCTTGAGCCAAAGGGAAGTACTTCCCCCTCCCAGGGCAGTCCACGTCCACTGACTAGTCCACTGGATTATCTGGAGGGAGGACAATGTCTGCTCCCTTTGCCTTCATTCAGGATATCTCTGAGGGCCATCCATCTCCAGAGCCTTGCTGTGGGGTGAGCTAAGGCTGCTACTGCAACTGAATTATGGTTCAATTTCTCCATCTGCTTAATCCAGCTCATTCTTTCACACTCGTTACTCCCAAGAGCACTCCCCAGTTAACTTCCTGCAAGCAAATCTCCTTGTCAGTCTGTTTTCCTGGGAACCCAACCTAACATACAGAGGAAGAGCTTGTGTTTGAAATATAAAGAATTTCTACACTCAGTAAGAGACAATAAATAAATAAGTAAGTAAGTAAGTAAGTAACACAGAACAGCTACTTCACAAAAGATACATAAATGGCCTATAAACCCAGGAAAAGGTGCTCAACATCATTTAGTCATCAGGAAAACACAAACTTAAATTACAATGAGATACCTCTTCATATCTACAAGAATGGCTAAAATTATAAGACTGACAACACTAAATGATAGCAAGGATACAGAGCAACTGGGTTTCTCATCCAATGCTGGTGGGAACATAAAATAGTACAACCACTTTGGAAAACTGGTCATCTTTTATAAGTTAAACCAGCAACTCCACTTTGGGGTATTTACCAAGAAAAATGAAGATGTATGTACACAATGTTTATAGAAGCTTTATCTGGAACAAATGTCCATCAACAGGAGAATGGGCAATTGTGGTTAACTTATACAATGTAATTCTACTCAGGAACCAAAACAAACAAATTACTGACTCATGGACATGGACCACACTGTGGTGATTGCAGTGGGGAGGGGAGTATAAGGGGGTAAATGGTAATGGAAAAAATACAATAAAAACAAACACAACGGATCTCTAAAAAAAATAAACTTTTTGAGATAATTGTTGATTATAAATGGTTGTAAGAAATAATAGAAATATCCCTGTATCCTTTTCTAGTAATTTTTGTCAAATTAAATTTGCTTATAGTTTCACACTTTAATAAAAAAATTAAAAATCAATGTCATTTCTTTTAAAAAATAATGATGACAACAGTTTCTATTGGCAAACTTAAAAACAGGCAACCTGTATCAAGTCTCCCTAATTTCAAAAATATTACTGGCCTGTGAAACCCAAAAGCCTGGAAAACCGTGATCTACAGTGTAAGCACAAGCTCAGTGTTATAATACCATGACAAACTTTAGAAACAGTAAGAATTTGTAGGAAGTGATCATGAAGATAAACCTGAGTGAATCATCTAGCTTTGTAATACTTCTTTGGAGGAAAGGGAATATGAGCTAAAATTACTGTATTATGTTTTCAGTTTATTCTGAAATTAAGTAAAGCA